>JAUZND010004101.1:0-11883 GCA_034780555.1 Coelogynopora nodosa
ACCTCTTCCTTCTATACTACTAAAAGACTTTAGAATCACTCAGAAAATTAAGTTGTTGATAAGAATTCGATATATTTTAACCTTTAACCATAATTCTGCCTGACTCGGTTGTATTGGCTTTTACACTATATAAATCAAAATTAACAGACCGAATCAAATGGAAGATTTACTGCCTGGCTAATTCATTGGGAAAGTATTTTTAACCAAGTTTTCCCCAGAATATTTGACTGATGTAGATGTGTATTCTGTTTTGTTCAATTAATTCTTGCACGTATGAGTATGATGATTTGTTTTACAATTCGACTTCACACACTTTTTGTATATGGTTTTTCATTTGTATAATATACTGGAAGTGGCAATTTATTTATGCAATGTGTTAATTGTCACTAATAATAATTGGAGTAGGAATAATAATAAGTATGAACATTTTTATTTATTACTTATTTAAACATAAACCTTTTAACTATTCAATGAATTCAGAATTTACAAAACATATTAATATTACATTTTGATGGCATTAATAATCACCCAATGAACCCTGTTTAATTGTATGCAATTAAGTGAAGGAAGTTCTGTTGAGTTGATTTTAAATTGAATTTTGATTGAATTTATTCTATTTTATAGTACAATTTTTGAAACTATCCATAAATTTTTGTTAAAAATTATGACAAATTTATTAAATATGATTAGTTATGACTCAAAAATTGAAGAAATTATGTTTATTAAGATTTGTTAACATTTATTCTTGCACAGCTATATTGTATAATCATTTTATTTCTAATTCATTCCCATAAAATGTTTATTTTTATGCTCTCTGCACAAATTCGCTATGTTGAAGTGTTAATTTGCATAATGCCTAAGTTTTCTACATATGTAATTAGATTTTAGATATATCTGATAACACAGCAGTGATTTGAGGTTGAAAAAGCTGCAATGTAAACTACGAAGAATAATTTTTTCAATACTCTATCTCTCTAATTTGTTAATTATTACAATACGATCAACACTATTTAATTAAAACCATTTCATTTGATGATTTCTTTTTGTGAATAAATAAATAAATAATTTTACGGCTTTGAAATATATTTACAATTTTTAAACATACATACGTTCAATTATAAACAATAAAAACACATAGAAACGCGGCAAAATGGATGGTTAAACTTTCAAGCGCGAAAGACAGTGCACGATTTCAGTTTTTTTCCATATTTTTTACGATAATTAAACAAAAATAAAAGCATAACACTAAGTTCTAATTATTAAAGAACTGTTTCATGACATTTTTTGCGTGGATAGTGCATACAATATAGTCGGTCGATTATTGCTAACAATCGATTATCTCAATAATTAAATGGATAGTAATTCGTACATGTCAGCTTAGGTACAGACAGTGATGTGTTATGTAATATGATTGTACAATATATATTTATATACCCTGGTATATATATAGTATAGTTCCACCTCTCTAAATACATCTGAGTGCCCCTTACATACTAAGAATGGCAAGAAAAATATTACTGCTTAGCATGTTTTGGAAGGCGTTTTAGCGCTTCAAAGTGATTGAAAGCGGCGATGACTCCCAAGAGAGAATCAGAGGAAGATTCAACAGACGAAGAAAATATGAAAGCTACTATTTTACAAAGGGTACAACGTGACGACGGACAATTTTCTGACGTCCAAAGAATTTGTCGAAGATGCTTCATTTGTTTTAATGTTTCATTTTGATATTATATTGGGGTAATACCCTGTTAAATATACACGAAATAATAGAATATATTGAACAACATGTTTGACAACCATCCGCATCATTCTATATTAATTGTTTACTAGTGTGTATTATTTGACCACGGATAGAATTCGGTAATAGAAAAGTGGCGGAAAACAGTGTAAAAGTACATGAAATGTTTATTTAATTAATTATACTATGGATTTTAATTAGGACCGAACTATTAATCTCTAATTGTTGTTCAGAATACGAGAAACATTAAATTTGGGCAAAATTGTTAGATTTATATATTACATTGTTGATTTTATCATATATATATATATATATATATATATATATATATATATATTTAACCACAATTATAAAGATTATAATTCAGTATGTATCAAAGAATCGCTCTCTCTATATTCTTTGGTATGTATTATGAATTTGTCATGAATTAATTATTATTTCTTCCAAAGGCGGCAGGATCGTCAAAACTCTTTTTTATTAATTATTCTGCATTACTTCAGTCAAATATCTTGTGCGGACGGAGCACTATAAAATAAATAATAATAAATATAAATTCATTAATACCCCCTAAGATTATATATAATGTATATTATATACGTAACACGATGTTTGTTTAAATTATTATAATTTTAATGTTGATATGATGCTCTTCTTTTATGAAAATCGTTGATATAGAGATCAAAACCATATATATATTAATTAGGTAGGCTGTACATGTACTTGACCATGTGTACTGGGCAATACAAATTATATATTATAATCTGTCAATAATATACGTCTATATATTTACTATAAACTATATTGGTTGAAAAACTATCTAAAGAATGATAAATGTGCACATTAATTTGAGTCATGAATAATAAAATAAAATAATGTCACTTATATTTTATATTATCCAATATTTTGAAAGTGATAATATTGAACAAGTCACCAGACGTCAAACAAATTAATATACTTTTTTAAAACTATTAAATTAATATATTATATAAATAGCTGAATGGCCACTAAGCTTTATGGCCACTATAGTTTCAGGAGATTGTTTATGATAAGATAATTAAGTTTTATTCGTCAGAACACATTACAATTTAATGTTTTCCACATTGTACTTTTGTTGGTGTATGTAAAATACACCAACAAAATAATATCTTTGCAAGATATTTAGAATCTTGCCGCATTCAAGGCATTCAATCAAACTTTAAATTGTAATGCGTCTTTTCAGACCCCCTATACTGAATTTCCGACTGGTGGATGTTCGGGCCATATGGTTCACTAACGATCCTGTTGCATCCGGTAAAAAGGGGCATCATTTCCAGGAAGGTCCTGCAGGTAGTAGACCATCGCTGCTGCCACTGTTGAGCTTAGTGAACTTACGTCTGATGGTGTGGTATTGGTGGTGATGTTGGGCTGGGATGGGATGGGATCTGGTAGGATCCTATATATATATATATATGGCATTCATTAAGGAGCCTATTTAAATAATAAAAAAATGCGTTATTGATATTTTGCACCCTATGTTATACGACAGATCACACATCGACATTTTCTCTAATAGTTTTAAAGGAGAATAGCAGTCATGGGGACGTAGCCACCCTTTATTTTATTGTACCCACAACATTTTCAAGGCACAATAAAAACAAATAAAAAGGGCCCTTTTAGAAAATTCAAAGAGGGGGAACATTTAAAAAAAATTATGAAAAAGTTATGTCTTTCCAGTTTAGTCTTTCTTTATATTTTTTGGTTACAGGTTCCTTAAAAAGGGCACCAGTCTCATGTTGAATTGTACGTACGTGCGTTTGTGCGTACAGCTGGCTACGTCCATGGCAGACAGTCATTCAGATACGCTGGATTTAGTAATGCATTGTTTCTTTTTGTTATTTGTACTAACCTTTTTTTCATGTTCCTGTAAATGTTAATGAAAACATATTTTCGTTTTTTTTGAGTTGTTGCAACGGTTAGTTAAGAAAACAAATAATAGGTTTGTAAATTAGAAAAAATAAACATCTCAAGACTATATACTACCCACCAAAAGCGACGCGGCAGAGAGTGACTTGAAGTGACGTAACGTGACGCCTTACTACGCGACGTGACGTTACGCCTTAATACGCGACGTGACGTATTGTATATTTATGTATCTAGATAATTTACAGCCTATTTACATTCAAATATGTTTTGTCACCTCGCGATTGGTGGACAAACACGCCTTTAGTAATATGTAGAATGCTCTGTATTTTCCTGTATATTATTATATTGTCAAGTTATATATAGTATATACAATATATAAGTGCGCTTTGGGTTTGTGTGCACACTCCTCCTACATCAGTAAAAGTATAAGGAGCATAATTGTATAATCGGTTTCTAAATGTATTGTTATACAATTGAAAATTATAGGTCATGACGAAATGTTATTATAGTACACGCCTATACAGAATCATATAATTGTTAGTTTTGTTTACAAAGCCCTCCTTTAAAAGTGAATAATTTAGTTTAAATGACGCCTTTTTATAATTTATTGAAAAATCAATAATTTAAATGACCTCTTTCATGTAATACTAAGAAACTGTTAGGTTATTATCCGTTTTTTAATGTATCAGTATATATTTGAAAATCGAGGTTCACGACGAAATGTAACAGAACACGCCCAAAAATAATATGCAATACAATTTCTGGTTTACAATGTCTTCCTTTAAATGTAAATAATTTAGTTTAAATGGCGCCTTTTAATATGGGAAAACTCGTTCAATTTGCCACAAAGTATGCGGCCGTTTTATATTCATCAATTAATCTATAGTTAAACAATTTACTTTCGGAATTAAAATAATTTTTATATCTGCACTCAAGTATATTAACGTACAAAATACTCCACCATTAAAATAGTTTTGTTTTATTTAGTATTATGTACACGTCCCTAGATTAGATAATAGTTTGTAATGTATACGAATTGTAGTATTACACCAACAGGGACTGAGACATATTTCAGATAGTTTTGCCTATACTGTACATCCTTAATTTGTGTTTTTTAAAACCCCAAACTGGCTCGATGTTTATCCTGACTATTGGAAATGATGCATGTCCGTATTTCGGGTCAATATAAAAATGATTCCCCGAGCCCAAACACCGCTGCCATGAACAAGTGCATCGCATCGCATTCCGGCAGGAACAGATGGATTAAGTTATCCTGCTGTTCCATACTCGGGTTATAATGTATATTATTTAATATATGCAAATTGAAAGCATGATCAGAACCTGGGATCAGAGTTTATCTGTACTACACGTCTCTATTATGCTTGACCTTAATATATCTAAATCTTCTCGCCACCAATCACCATCCTTCTTATACGCTACATAATCTCTCTGTTAGTGCAGTATATCTGTTTATCCGATTCTCTCTCTCTCTCTCTCCCTCTCTATCTCTCTCCCTTTCCGCTCTCTCTCTCTCCCTCCCAATCTCTATCCCTTTCCGCTCTCTCTCTCTCAGTCCAGTCCAGTCATAATGTCATAATCAAGCGGGGATCGATGGACTGGCGATTTCGGCAAAGACTTGGCTCCAAATTTCGATGGGGTCTTTTTCATGTCGGCTCCAATTTCACGGGGGTTTGGTAAACTCGCCGCGACCATGTTTGCTCAGGGTAATCCCCTCCCATCATCATCAGTCGTGTGTACGCAGGAGCCAGTGCACAGGCAGTTCAGAGCAAGACAGACAGAACGGAGGGATCAATTATAATGTTCTCGTATAATAGTCTCGTCATGTAATACCTGCGTGTGCAGCTGCGCTCTTAGTTATTTGGGTTAAATGGAAAATAGAATTTGACTCTACACTCAACTTTTGTGTACACACTAATGATATTAGCAAATCTTTCAACAGTCGATATAGTTTTTTTCTCTCCATTTATAAGTTTTTCTTCAGTTGCGAATGATATGTGTTGATCATATATGTATATGTATTTAGTGATGGTGTTAATAATAATTTATGCTTTTTCACCTTCAAACTTAAAAAAATATATACTTATAAGTGTTACATTAAAATGTAAAGATATGAACCGTAATAGTGAATAATATATACTGGAATATGCTGCAAAGATTTTCAGTAAATATCATATATTTCAGATATTTCATATAATATTTCATATATATCAGATATTTCAGATATTTCAGATATTTCAGATATTTCAGATATTTCAGTAATTTACGTTTTCAGTTTAAAAAAGTAGCATTTGTTTTTATAATTGTAGAATAAATAGTCGTAATAAAGAATGGGTTATATAAAGTTATGAATAAATAGAGAGAAATGAGGGAGAATGACAAAAAACTAAAATAAATTTTAATAAAATTTTAATAAATAAAGTATAAATCGATATACTTTTTAACGACTAAATAATATGCAATAAAAATAAGAATATTCCCATAATTGTATCAAATTATGTATCATAATTGTATCCTACCATATATACCTCCTATATGCCTTTTACGATTTGACTTCCCGTTTACCTTTATTTCAGAAAAAATGTTAAAATATGTATTAAATGATTGTGAAATATTCTGCAATGCAATGAATATAAGGCAGTTTCGTTCAATATAATTTTTTAGCGACATTTTGTCCAAATTAACATCTTGATCAAAATGTTAAAAAAATGTTGACAGAAAAAAAACACGATACGGATAATTGAATCATATTGAAAAGCAACAAAATCAGCGATAAATATATAATGTTGGATGTGGTTCGGTGCAGACCTAATAATATTCACAAAAGGTATAACGAAAAATATCCGTAAAAGTTTTGTTAAATGAAATTGGAAGGTGGAAAGTCATATAATAAGTTTTAGTAAACACGATATTTATATTTTGATGTTTTGAAACATTATACCATATCATATGGGGTATATAGAGATATATTATTTTCACTCACAATGCCATCCTCTGATCTGAATTTTAGGATTCAAAAGATTTCTTTCTGCGAAATATTATCGAGACTTTTTGGTAATACATATTTTTAAATAAGCAGTCAAATAACAATCAAGTAACTTTATTAAAAGAGAATAAAAATTTTTGAAAGTAATACAAATTATATTTTAGAATTTAATACCTAGATTAAACAAACTTTCGTCAGCTTCTTTTATTTTCTTCTTTTACCTTCATATTAGTATGTTTTATTCAATAATTCACATATTTTGACGCCTAAATAGTTTTTGAAGCACACTAATTATGTACCACTTTATTAGACTACTTATAGGCTATACTACTTATATACCTAAACATAATTTCATCCACAAATAACGTATTGTTTAATCAGTAACTAGTAGATAAATGTTTTCAAATAATCGAATTATCTTATAAATATATTAATCAATTAATCAATCAATTAATATTAATCTACGAATTAAAATTACTACTCTAGAAATTTAAAAATTATCTATTTTATAAATGTAAAATATTATTCTACAAATTATACATTTTTTGACCCTCATAAAAACCATAACCCACAAATATAATGCAATAAATGGAATAATATAATATTGATAATAAGAATAACATACCGATAGTGAAAAACTATTTCTAAAACAATAAGAAAACCTTGTCAGAATTACAAAAAATGTTACTTATTCAATGTCGGAAAAATAGTGCATTATGAAATTAAATGTACAAAATCTTGATTCTATGAATTCTTGATCCTATTGTACAAAATCTTGATCCTATGAATTGATTCTATTGTACAAAGTATAAAATTCCCCCTAAAATGTTCTCCAATCTATTTTATTATTTACTACCAAATCAATCAAGACTCATTATAAATTAAATTTTAAAATCGCGCCATCTTGAAATTAGTATTTAAAATCATATATATACTTTTTTAGACATAATATGCTCTAATTATAATGCCTAGAACTTCCAAGATAGTTCAAAAATGAAATGACACTTCCGTTATAAAAGAATTTGCCATGCCACGTATGTGTGTAACACGTATAAATGTGATCTTCTAGCATCAAATGGTTTAGTTAGATTCAAGCACGTCTCTGAGGGTCCTACATAAGACCCGATCTTTGACAACAACTGACTTATGATTTTTGTTCAGTAGTATAGTAGGAAGGTTTTTAATAACGCAGAAGCTGTATAATGCTTCGATTGAGGTTTATGAGAACCTCAATAAAACGATGATTTTTCTAAAGTGGGTATTTAGAGACGGAAGCAAATGTCGAAAGTGTGCAGTCTTTTTGATCCTAGGTTCTAGATGTCGACTTTTAAAACATCACTCAAACCACTTTAGTTTGGCTTTGCGAATTTTCGTTTTATATTTTTCTTTGTAATGTCTTCATATTGTAATAGAATGTAATGGGACATATCGGGATGTAATGGGACATAATGGGATACAAAAAGATCCATGTATAATTATGATCACGTGCATGATGCCTAGCACAATATTCTTTTATGGGTGTCCTCTTGTGACTTACACGAAGAGATCATATTGAATAATAATTTTAAAACACTAAATTCATAGTTGAATTAATTTTTGTGTGAAAAATTTTTTATTCATAAATCATATTACTCACTAAAAATGCGGTTAATTATTTATAGTTGTAATATGTCATAATAGCTATTATTGGGTCTCTTTATAAATATTATATTATAGTTATCAACTTCTTAAAACAAATACATTATCTTTCAAAGATAATTGCTATTGCTATTAACCCACGCACCAAAGAAGGACGTTTATTTTCTACCTTTGTCATCTAAAAAAAGTACTGCAGCATACTCTTAGCCTTTGTCAGTATTAACATTGATGTATAATCTGTTAATACCACTTTTTATTCTTTTTTAAATGTAGGCTGCCTATCATTTCATTTAAATTTAATACATGCAATATTATAAAAATGTTATTTAAATAGCTAAAACTGGAATTTCTAAAAAGAATTTCTAGTCTTTGGTGTATTTCTCTAGTTCGTGCTAATACGTATTTCAATTAAGTAATCATTCTTTTCTTTTTCGCAAACCACTTTGTTTGAAGACAACTCCCCTTAAATATTAATCTGCAAAATCGCACGAGTTACTGAACAGTAAAAAAAAAGATAAGTCACGTTTTTCGAAGTTAAATATTTAGGTGTAGCAATTGTAAAGGGAAAGTTTAAAATTAAAAAAAATTAAAAGCGTTTTATATGTTCCACAACACTTTTTTGTAGAAATAAATAAATTAGAAAAATGTGAAGGGCTTAATTTCATAAGTGCATCCGGTCAGGACAGCAAGGATAGTTGTCAGTGATATAAAAATATATAATATAGTAGTCACTTTGCACATAAATGAATCTTTATTAACGGGAACGAAAATGCATGGTTTCTAGATTCGTGTACATTCTAAGAGGCAGATAATAAATTATAAAATTAGGAATTTTTAATCAGACGCCTCCCAATATCACTTATATATTCTGGGAATGAATTGCTTCCAAAAAAGGTATATTTTATCTTTTTAATAACATAGAATAAATATAATACAATTTAAAAGAAAAAATTGTTTTAAATTATCGAAGAAATTTAAGACTCATTGATTGTAATTATTAATAATAATACATAAATACAGAAATTATAAAAAAAGTTACGGATTTTTATTAATTTTAACGTGATCGGATAATTAAAGTTAAAAAAAATTCAAATTTGTTTTATATTGTAAAATATATTTATTATTTCTAATTTTTAAAAAATAATCCGAAGTTTGATATCATTTTTCTAACGCAACTATTTTAGTATTTCTGTAATATAACTTGGTTACTATTTCGTGCTTATTTACGTAATTATCGGTGAAATTTACGAATAATGTATTACATAATATAGGTATACTAAGTACTGAAATACTGACCATCATAATATTATTGTATTTAATACATTTATTACCATAGTTAATGTTAAACATTAATTAGTGCCTATATAATATATATATTCAAATAATTATATAATTATATTAGTATACACATTGATTCTATAATTAATGACATTGGCATTTCATTTAGCATTACAATAACATTTACTACTTACTGGCAGAAATTAAATATTAAGAAATATATATTTTAACTAATTTACTTTTATATAAAATAATAAAATACAATAATAGTAACAATATTATACATACGACATATAAAAACTCCTTTTCTAAAGTTTAACTATATAAGGTGGGAGCTGGACTATTAAGCTTAGTGAGGGCCTGAGAAAATTTCAGCCAATGATGTTGCCTAGGAACAGGTTGAAGCCTACCTACCCTTGGACTCGCCCGTTCCTGGCAAGCAGCTAGCTATGCTAGTCGAGGTTTAGCGACCCTTACTGGGTTCTTTTGGCATACAAATCCCCTGATAGCTGTCTCTGCACCAACAAACCCTCAACTTGTGACATTTTCATTATAAACAAGTAATATAACTATGAAAATGATTTGTCATCTTAAAATTATATAATTTTGTTTAATGTTTTTTGTCATACTGTAGCAGTCTTATTACAAATTAAAGGTATCTTATTTTAAAAGATTCTGAAGTACCTCAAAGCCATTTATCCATATATTACAATATGATTTACGACGGAATGTCGAGAATTCATTAAATATATATTTAATGTATAGTAATCAATTGTTTTAAATGTTATTTAACTTATTTATTATTTTAATGATTTTCAATTTTAATATTATGTAATATTAATAAAAGATAGGCTTTATATTTTCTAAAACATAAACAAATGGCGTTGCATAAAACTTACATATTCTTAAAACAATTCTAAACTTTAAAAAAAATGCTGGGTATTATTATATCAACTTTATGAATTTTATTGTAATGCAAGATATCTTGTTACTCAAATTAATGCAAACTTCCTGACTGATTAAAACTATATATTGTTGCATATATATAACAACTTCATTTATATATTTCCATATTTATCTTACATTATTTATTGCAATGTACCGGAATGATAATGTGAATGTATTGAATTGAATTGAATATTTTATGTATAACGTTAAAACTCTAAATACATTTAAGAAAATAAACGAATCTTATAATAAATAAAATGTGGTAAGTGGATCTGACCTTTCCTCCGTGTGCGTTACTTTGTATTTATTATGTAATACATCAGTATGTAACACATATTTATTAATTATTATCTATATATTAATATGTACTTCAATATGACTGTAAATTAGCATATATATCTAAATATCTATATGATATATAGCCTATTAAGATTTTAAAAACATATAATTTTATTAAAAATTATAATTAATTTATGATTTATTTTCCAAAATGTTATTATATTATATCAGCATATAATATGATTTCGACAATGTGAAAAAGAAAACGGTTGGCGAGAAGGGTACAAGTTTTCTGTTTTTGTGGTATACAGTAGGATCAACAACGTCCATGGACGGAGTCGGAAGAGAATAATAATTATTATACTAGTACGATTCATGTACGACTCACTGTATCAAAGTATAGAATTATATGTGGCTTCTGCATAGACGTGCACTCTATACAGCAGTTTATGTAATTAAGACAATTAAGTGTGACTTTAGGGTTTGGGTTAGGGTTGCCCATCAAAGGAGGTAACAAAATACTGGCTTCGGCTTTGCTGTGAAATGCTCGCTGTGAAATGCTCGGCTTTGCTGTATAAAACACCTGCATTATCGACACAGATGTTTTTACATTTTTGAACAGTGATTTTGAAATATAATATCAATCTCATAAAATATTTCTTGAGGGGAATTTTCTCTCAACTAATTTAATTCAGATTAAAATGGATGTTTTTTATTCATTAGTAAACGATTGTTCCGCTCACTTTTTCTTTTCTTTTGAAAGTGCAGTGTTACCGATGGGGTTTATCAAACAGGCGCCAGAAACAGCTGGAATATCGTTAGCAGACTTATCAAACAGCAGCACGCAATAGCTAAAGACAACAAACACCCTAAATCAACAAAATTAAAGACAACAGCAGTAGTATAGAAGGATGCGCTCTAGATCACCCCCCCCGTGACCTTGACCGATTTTTTTTTTTTTCGATGACCCTTTTCCCCGTGACCTTGACCGATTTAAATTATTTTGAATTTTCGCGCAAAAAAAATTTCGAAATTTTTTCAGCCAATCAGAATCGAGTATTTGATTTTTGGTTGCTATGGCTTCCTATTGGCCGAT
>JAUZND010004103.1:0-11882 GCA_034780555.1 Coelogynopora nodosa
CCAAAACACTAATGGCACCCCATATCATCTGCCTGGGCACATTCTTTACAGTACTGGTTGTGAATCTGACATCAAAATGTTTCCCTTTTGGCTGACGCACATGGCGCACATATGACCCATATTGAGATATCATGCTTTCATCGGAGAACATGGTGGAACCCCATTGTTTTGGAGTCCACTGTCCATATTTTTGGCAGAAGGCCAACCTATCTTTTACATTTTTTGCTGTCAGACGTGGTTTCTTACAGGGTGTGAAGGAACTCAAGCCAGCCTTGTATAATCGCCAATGAATAGTATGTGCACTAGGACTTGGTAAAGGAAGAGCAGATTTAATAGTTATTGATGGCATAAATGGGTCCTTCTTTACTGAATTGATAATAGCTCAATCAGTAGTTCTGGAGGCACTTGACTTACGACCTGGGGGCTTGGGGTAACTATAACTCCCCGTGGCCTCGAAGTGTTGGCATGTCCTACAAACAGTTGACAATGATAAATCCAGGCAAATAGCAATTTGACACATATTATATCCTTCCTTTTTAAAATAATTACTTGTGAACATGTTTCCGGTAACAATCATAAGCCAGTCATGATGTTAAAGTGATTAAAATGACCAAAAATGTAGCAAAACATGACTTAACTAAATATACACTTCTACACAACTTGAACTGCTAAATCAATTCAAGAAATTTATAATTATTCTGAATTGGTTGCTAATATTAGTCAATGACATTACTTCTACGAAATGCATGCATAACTAATCGATTTGGTGGGTACGCATGTATCTACTACATTATTTACCTTGAGATAACTGTTTTTGTATCTTGTTCCATCCATTATGGCCACAACTGTATATGGTATAGAAGAACCATATCAGGAAATCCTATCTAATTTTTCTGAAGATCTCTCAACCTCAATTGAAAATATAGATGGGCATTAATTATATGACTTATCAATTTAATGGATCCATGACCATGTATAAAATTGTTAAAATATGCATAGCTCATGAACAAAACCTTAACTTTAAATAACATGAAATGAAGTAGTCCAGGACCATGCAGTGGCAGTGGCAGCATAATGATGACACTGTATATACAATGTTTTATTGCAGTTTGTATAACTCAGCCTCAGACAGGTATACTGATCTAAAATTAATATCTGAGGGCCTCTTGTAAATTGTAATTGGCCTAAATATAAGAATGATAATAAATAAATGAAATGAATGAAAAAAATTAAAATAAACATAATTTCCATATCAATATATATTTCAAATAAATATGTTTTAAATAGTAGATTATATATTGTAATCAATGAATGGTATCAAAATAATTTTTTTTCAAAATATGCTATGATCTGATCATATAATTATAATATGTAAGTTATAATTTGAAGGTTACACATTTAATAAATCAATTACATTTATATAAGAAAGATGTATGTAAGATTAAAACAAATTTGTCAAGAAAATTGGCATATATTACTGCCTATTCTGAATAGTATAAAATTATAAATATGTATATCAAATTATTGAGTACTTGAATAAATTAAAGATGACATCCAGTCTATTTGTCAAACATGTGAATTCTGAATTGTATTGAATTACAAATAAGTAATCTATCTCATCATTATTAATATAGCAGCAGCAGAACATGGAAAAGCCAGCAGGTGAGTTAGGCTATAACATATCCACATTTTACTGTTCAATACAGCATATTTGATAAACATTCACATTTGATTATTTATAAAAACAACCTTATCTGCCATTATCAAGGAAACCACCCTGAGTATATTAATTCTTTGATCAACTATAATGAACAATATCCAGACTAGGTAGGTTAGGAGACAATTATGCAACCTTCTAAATCATTGTTTGGTAATGTACCTAGAATGTATGCTGAAGTAATCACTCATTTGTTGGAGAAAACAACTTCAGTTTAGGTAGGCCTACTGCTATTATCTTTTTCCTTGACTTCTGTTCTTAGAATACCATGTGTTCTTGAAACCATTATAACAAATGGCTAACATATTGCTTGTCTGTTTAGATTCTTAACAAATACCAATGAATCATGTTCCTTTGGAAAAAATTTATCCATATCTGTTTCAGGATCTCCAAAACTTGGTAGCAGATGACAATTTCACATCTGTTTCAGCACTGTTGCTTTATTTATACCCCACATATATGTGAAACTGTATCACATCCAGTCATCACATGTATTGTAAGGAGTTGCTCTGAATTGCCTTCTTATCCAGCATTTGAGGACCAGCAATGAGACTATTCTTCATTATTTCACAAATGAGTTTCTGTTGGTAGTATAAATAAATGAGCAACACAAATATGTCTGTGTTGTCACACACAACTAATGTTTTTTTTCATCCCAGTTAATGCCAATTGTATCATCTGCAGAACTATCATGATATCAGCTTCCTCATTTTCTCGGTTCCTGTTTCAATTTTTTAGTACCACTGCTTATTTCAATGGGGATCTGGTCTTTGTCAGTGATGATGAGTTTCTGTGTAAATCTCAGTAGTTCCATGACCATTTTCAACAAGTTTTTACTTGTGGTGTTTCTGGTGAAAACTGGTGTTACCTACTTACATCCTTGCCAGCATGATTTAATTATGCCATGCTTTTGACACTTTCATCATAGTGGGCCCTACTGTTCAAAAATTAGATGAACTTCCATAGTTAGCAGTCAGTTAATAATGTTTAAAAAGTCTTGTATTGTTCTGCTGGCTGGCCACTACAACCCACAATTGTGCACAACCATCAGTGATTGTTGCCTGTGGACTACATGCTATTATACTCAAGTATTCAACTTATAGTATTTACTTGAGTGTGGATTTTGTGGTGGTGATCCTCATGTCACCATTATCCAGTATTGCTGCTGGCAGTACTATAAGTGCAGCTACACTATATTTGTCATTTATCTATATTATTGTGCTCTTTATTTACTTACCTGCAGTATTTTTTTGTTTTCAGTATACATTTTTTGTGGCTTTTTGGTGTTTTTCTGTCTATAAGGTATGTATCCATGTTTGTGATGATACATTAACATACATTATATTATTGAGCCCTCTATTTATATAGCAACATTTTATCAATAAATGTTTTGTAGTGCACTTCTTTGTAGTTATTATTTAGGTATGTAATTCCTACTATGTTTAATGTTAATTTATACCTGTAATCAATATTAGTTGTTAATTTTAATCTCTGGATTACTATGCTTTTTTTGGTTAGCTGCATTATTTTTTTGAATTAGCACTATTTTTTGGTTACTGCCAGTGGAAACACTGATTATCTTCAAACATTGAGGAAGGGACAGGTGTAAGTTCATACAACAATATTTCCTTCATGTCTATTTCCCTGGCAAACCATTAACCTTTATGTGCTTCTTGATCACAGCCATCATATAAACTTTTAGAGAAATAACACTATAAAATCCTTCTAACCAAGTAGATACAAATTCCTGCATCTGTTTGTTGCTAATAGCAAGTGAGTCTTTTACATTCACTTTATCAGAAGCAATCTATCCTGTCGAAATATTGACAAAGACAATCAGGATTTGTGGTTTAAATTAGCACTTGCATTTCCAGATTAATCTGCATAAATTTCAAGTTGAATTAAAATAACATTTTCAGTTGTATATGTTATTAAATTGTTAGTAGTATTATTTTGTTTGAATTAGCACTTGAATTTTCAGTTGAATCTGTGGTAAAGGTCTTATACACTTTTTTACCCCTTATTTGTTATCATTTTCTGCCAAAATATCTAATTACATCAGAAAATAATGCATTACAGATAATTCACAATGAAAATAGTGTTAGAAAATAAAACCAAATTATGAAAAGCCTGAAAAAGTTTTATTTATATATGTTGAATATTGCAATAAATTGATAAATCTCAAATATAGATCACATTTTACTAATTGAATTGGATAATAATGCTTATTTTAGAGTAAAACATATATATTCAAGTATAAAATTGAAATGAGTGATTGTAAAATGTTCAGCCAAATTTAGATTAGGAAATACTAAACACCAATGACTAATAGCAAGATTAATAGATAATGACTTTCTCATTTCCTCCTCATTTCTTTACCTCCTGCTTTTTTATTTCCCTACTGGACCCTCTCATTTCCACCCTTCCCCCTTTCTTCTCTCCACTCATTTTCTTTATAACAATATGTGGCTGGACTTTTTGCATTGTATTTTTTATGAGATTTCTACATATTTAAAGATTACTCTGCTTTGAAATGTATCTTTATGGACTTGACATTGTCAGTTCTGCGTTTCTATTGAAGTTATGTTCAATCCATTTGTGCAAAATAGTTTCTGGATTTGATGCCATATTTTATTATTTACTGAGTGAAGTCTCTCCAAAACCAAGGTCCCATCATTCATTTTCATTTCAAATGATTTAAGGGACCTCTTTCTAAGGCTAAAAGTTAGATTTTTTATTTCAGTCTAGCATTGTCTAGCCTTAAGGAAGTTCCAGCTTTGCAAAATATATGGTTCTATTTTTTATATGGTGAACTTGTGGAATTAGCTCGCAGAATATTGAGTAGTAACAGCATGTTACAACAAAAAAAATGTTTTGAAAAGTTAAAAAGTCCTAAAGCATAATTATATTTACTTTGCTTATTGTTACTAATTAAAGTAAATTAACTAATGTTTTATATGGTGAACTTGTGGAATTAGCTTGCAGCATATTGAGTAGTAACAGCATGTTACAGCAAAAAAATAGTTTTGAAAAGTTAAAAAGTTCTAAAGCAGAATTAGATTTACTTTGCTTATTGTTACTAATTAAAGTCCTGTTAAGGTATTGCTCAATTGTTCTTTGTTTTTTGTGATCAGTGTAATTTGTGTTTATTATTTTTGGAACAATGTTTTTGGACCTTAAAAAAATTATTCCACTGTGTAGTTGATTTAAGTGGAAGCTTAACTTTGAATTTACTAAGATGTATGTGAACTTATTTTCCTATATATTTATGTGTTCTTAATATTCCTATGTAATTATATTAGCTTAGACACAAGGGTTTAATCTTTTTTGTTGATTATATTACATTGTCAATTATATTTTTGTAACCAGCTTTTGATAAATAATTTAAATGAATAATACACTAAAATAATATACAAATTTATAACAAGTATTATTTATTAAAGGACTGGGATGTTTTAAGGATTACAAACACTAGCTTGTATTTGTTTGGTCAGGAGCTTAATGTTATATTATAAAAACTAAATTTCTAGTTTTTTTGGAATATTTTGTTGGATCTGTTGATTTACAAAAAAATCATAGTGTGCAGTTCTTTACCACCCTAATTAACAAACACTATCTGACTTTTAGAATGAATAATTTCCATAATAATATTTTTGCTTTAATCAGTCACACAGAAGAGTTTCTTTTTTATTGATAGTGCAGATGGGTAGAGTTAAAAGATATTAATAGAAAATCAAAAAAAATTCCAGTTGCATCAAAGGTGTTATATTTGTATGTTGTAAGTAACTGACATTTTTTGACACGTTTTTGTGAAGTATAAGCAAAACTCAGCCACCAGTCACATAGGCAAAAATAAATCAATCAAGATATTGGATGCACTCTTTGCTTGCATAATTGTGAATTTTTTGGTATATGTCTAACTATTGTTTCCAAATTATAATTTTTATAAAATTTTAATTTCTAATGCAGCCTATTTTAATGGGAAAAAGGGTATTACATATCAAGTTAAAATTGTCAATTTAATGTCTTTATTAAAGGTATATATTGTGTTCATCAATTAGATATCTGCTTGTTTATTTCTATCTGGCAATATATGCATCCTGTACTCACAATATTAACCACATAGATGTAATCTGATCAACCATTTGCAGAATATAAAGAAAACTCACTTTTCTAACTAGATATATTACTAGTAAATTTTTTTAGATTTTATCCGAAAGAACAGATATAAACAAACATATAAATATACAAATATAAATGAATATAAAAAATAAACATTATAGGCCTAACATAGTAGGTATTAGAAACAGTTAATGTCATTTAAGTAATAGCACGAAAACTTACATCAACCAGTCTGTATAACAATATGTATTATGAATTGTACTAATGATATACTGATGAATAGGCAATTACATAATCTGGTACATGATAGTTCTGCACTGACTACACACATACTATATAGTTGACAAATATATGTAATCCAGTCATTACATTAAAAGAAACATTTATTCAGTCACAGAATGATCAATGCTCAGAATTTCATCAGAGTATAACCAAAAAATTAGACTAATATGTAATAGTTTTATGATTAAACAGTTAGTACTATCTGTATTTCTTTTATTTTAATGTCTATACTCATAACACAATTTTTATATATTTGATTTTATATTTATTTGTTATAAAACGGATAAAATAAAACAGTTTTGCAGTATTGAATACTTCCTAGTGATAATGTTTATTTATTAATTTAATAAATTCAATAAATATTAAACATCATTATCAGTAATAGCCTGAGTGTGTTTTATCATGAACTACGAAATGGTTAAATTTAATCATTTTCAAATGTGGTTATACATATCGTTATACATTTCATCAGTCTTTTTTCCATAATATTTTAGTTAAAAAATAATGGGTAACAGGTTACATCAGCACTGATAATTATACTTTGCTGTTACTAAATTGAATATAAGAAAAGTATTAACTTAGGTAATCCTGATGGTACATGTTATAAACTGTTTTTCTGTGTATAAATTTGTATAATTCGTAATTATTTTAATTATATACACCAATATATGTATGTAAAAATTGAATTGATAATATTTTATTTTAAAAATATATATTTTAAACATGATATTCTCAATTGCAATTTTGTATTAAAAATCTTTTTAATGGTCAAAGTGTTGATTAAAGATTTTTTAATTATATTATAAAACTAATAAAATTAATTCTATAATAATAATAATTTTGTTGTAATCTTCTAGCCTTTTCAGCTGTTATATTTAATTATGTAATACATTTAAAGAATTGAATTGAAGCTTGTTAAAATGAATAGTTAAAAAACAAAACACAAGTGATACTAGATTAATTATGTACAGTGATTAATAGAATATATTAACATGTATCATGGTGCACCAGAAGCAATTTTTACTCAAATAAAAATTTCAAAAATACAAGTTCTGTAGTTTTTGATAGTTTATGATATGCTGATTCTGAAAATTATAAAATATTCTACCTTTTTCTTTTCAAGATATCAATCAATATAGATTTTTGCAATGTCCATATATTATATTAACATAAAATTGCTCAATGTAACTAAAATGAAAATTTTTCAACTATGAAATGTATGGTTTTAGATGTATTTTGTTATGCTGATTCTAAATTTGAAGTTATAGAATATTCTACCTTTATCTTTACAATATATTGATCAGTATAGATTTTTACAATGTCCATATAACAGTAAAAGTATTTTTGTTTCCGTACACAATATTTGTTTGCTATAAATTAAAAAATACAAACTTAAGAAAAACGTTTAAATAGTAATGCTGGTTTTAGTTCCTTATTTCTATATTTTAAAATTCCAGATTTGTAATCTAATGGACGTCATTGATGTCTATATACATAAAGTAATTGAGAATTCCGACTAATCAACAAGTTCAACAGTTGGCAAGTAGCCATGACCCAGTCGGACCTGGTCCGAGCTCAATTGGATTATGTCGCCAAACACGTCGTTGGCGCCATGTGGAAATCATCATATTCATGGCCATTTCAAAAACCGGTTAATTTCATTGAATTGGGGATTCCTGTGAGTTTTTAGGTTTTATTTCTTTCACATTAATCTATTTATTGTTTTACTTTGTTTCGTATATTATGAAAATAAGTTTATTAGTTAGTATTTTGTTTAAGGCATACTGTTTGTGTATCTTTGAATTACTATTTTAGGTTGACATTAATGTACGACATGTGGGCTAGTTAAAACAAATATTATAAGCTTATTTGAACTTCTTATTAATCAGTATCTAGTGAAATAACATTAACTATACAGTACTTGCTGCACTTTATATGTAATAAATTATTTTCTGAAGTCGGTTGAAGTAAACCTTTCTAATTATCTTATATTCATTGTATTATTTTCATTACGAGTTATGTATGTGTGGTGTTTACTTATTTTTCTTTTTTCCTATCAAAGAATATGTAATCCATTGTGAAATAAACTATATTTTTATGAGCAGTTACTATACAGGCTAAAATTACTATAAAATATACATAGTAAAATATGTTATAAAATAAATTAATAAATATAGCGAAACATTTAAATACAATTGTATCGAGAAAGTAATTTTTCACCATAATTTTAAACTCAAAATATGAGAAGTGATGTTTTTGAATATTTATCTAAATTATATAGTGTATTATTCAAAGATCTGTCTCAAAGTATATATTTTTCTAAAAAGTACATTATAAAACTTACAAAGTGTTGCGATAATGATATATAGTCTTTACAATTAGTTCACTGCTTTCTCCACAGAACTACCCCAATGTAGTTCTTAAGCCAATCGACTTGGGCACAATCAAAGCCCGCCTCCACCACAACCACTACTCTACGGCAGCCCAGTGCATCCGCGACCTCAAGCTCATGTTCTGCAACTGCTACATCTTCAATCAGTGTGGCGAGAAGGTGGTCTACTTAGGCATGGCCTTAGAGCGTCTGATGCGTCAGAAATTGCGCGACATCCCCTTCGGTCGTCTACTTCCGTCGCCTCCGCCTGTATCGGAGAATGGATGGTCCTCCGCGGCAACCTCACCAACAGCCAGCGAGTGTTCACAGCAGTTGGATGAAGCCGCCTTGAAGCGGGTGTGGCAGGGCGGCTGTTCCAACAACGATTCTGTCAGTGTGTCGCAGCCGGTTGCTAAGAAACCGCGACTTCAGCAGTCGATGCCGCCCATTCTTGTTGCTAACGGTAGTTGTGATGTTAACCGTCGGGGAAAGCGTCTGCCCAAGTCGCTGAAGCTATGTGGCGCTTTGCTGAAAGAATTGACGGCCAAGCGCAATCTTGTGAGTAGTCTTCTCCCATCATTATCATTTGACTGTGATCACATTGAAAATGATTTAATAACGATTTACTAATTTATTACGATCTCAACTTAAGTAGTTATGCTATCTTAATCATGAAAGGCCTATTATAAATAATTTGTTCCTGCTTCAATAATATCTGCTTGTGTTTCCGTCTTAGTGGTCATTTTAAGCCCCTAAGAGAATTAAAAACGCTAGCATTTTCGGGAATGTCGGGGGAAAAGAAAAAAAATCATAAGGGAATCAGCTGCCTCTCCATTAGTAACTACATTTTTATGATTATATGTAGATAATGTGTGACTAATTGTATATGCTCACATATTACATTATAATGTTTTTTACTTTCATATTTAGCGTATAATATTTTTTAAATGTTTTTTAATGACAGATTTTAATATTTTTTTAATATCCCGATGGTATATTATTGATGCCAAGTACTATTTAAGGCTTCACTTAAAACTCCCTTTAAAGTGATTCACTCTAGACTTACTTTTATTTTAATTTAATTTATCATATTTTGTTTGGGAATACAGTTATTTATAGCTCTAGTGTTTTACTATTTAAGAGAGTTCTCTTAATATACTATAGTGAAGTGTACTTAAATAAAATAATATGGTCAAACCCCACTTTTTTTGCTATAATAATGATTATATTTTGTTAAGTTTAAGTACTTAAATATATTTAATTTTAAAATCAGTAATTTTTGTTGATATGCTGTGCTTTCAAGGACCAAAACAAACTTGGGGTATACAATGTGAAAACTCCACCATTTTTGTGATTAAATTCAATTTTGATCTGTTTTTCTATACCTATGAACTCTTGGTTAGTTACGAAAAAGCACTGTTTATCATATTTTAGCTCATCTAGTTAAACAGCACCGTTTATCTCTCTTTTTTTCTCATTTTCTCTGATAACACATTTCTGTTATTTGGTTTCAGTATATGAATGAAGCCTTCTTGGAACCGGTCGACGTGAAACGCCTCAAACTCATCGACTACCACACAATTATCAAGCAGCCGATGGACCTCGGGACCGTGCGCAAGAAACTGGACCAGGGTGTGTACACGAGCAAGCTGGAATTCGCCGCTGATATTCGCCTCATCTTCACCAACTGCTTCGTTTATAATGGAGAGGTAGCCCCGGTGTCACTTCAGGCTAAACAGCTGGAGGCGATCTTCGACCGTGAATGGCGCAAGATTCCTGAGGACGACGAGGAGCTGGTTGCCAAAGTAATCACCAATGGCAACCGGGCGCCAGTCGCACCAGGTAACTTTCTCCACGTTACAAATCAAATTGCTTGTTTATTAAAATGTATTTAACCTTATTTTTTAATCAAAAACACTTTTTGTGTACCTATCGCGTGTTTTATGTAGTTAGTTATTGTCGAATAAACGATGAATTTTTGTAGCATATAAGCATAAAAGATTTTACTTTCTACTTATTTATTGAAATATTTAAATTAATTTATTTTTAGTAATAACGCTGTGTTTTTCGAAATAAAAAGTTTGTTTTGTTACGAAAGTCATGCTATTAAAATTAGTTTACTTATTTAAGTTTTATATTTTGAGATTTAATTTGAATAAAATATTTATTAACCATTGAAACAAAGGTGGTCAAAATTAACTACCAGTGTTTCATAGATTACTGCTAATATTCTACACCAAAGCGATTTTTCTGAAATTTTTAGTACCTGCCTATTTATTAATTCACTTTCGATTCCATGTTAGTTATAGAATATACAGGAGAAGTTGATGACGCACATATAAAATGGGCCAAAATATAAAAAGACCCTGTTTAAATTTTGTCTGTTTTAGGCTAAAACTTTTGTTTAAAACTCCTTATATACTTTTAGTTAAATGATTTGTTTGGCGCTTCCTAACAATTTTTGTTATGTCACCAATTTATGATAAAAAATAGACCACAAATAATATTTATTTTCACTTTGTTTTCCATCTATATTTAATGCACTATAATTAGACACCTTTTGCGCTAAATAGACTGCTAACTTACAGCTGTATGCACCAACCACGAATAAAAGTTATTATTAGATAAAAAAATAGGAAAAGTTATTCGTGTTGCACCAACCGCTATTAAAATTAATCCAGGATTATGCTCTTCGTTATTCCAGGAATAGTTAGTCTACATAACATGGTGCATGTTTAAGCACTAGTTTTTCATTATCATCGTGATTCTTAATTAGGAAATACGATTTATGGCGAACGGATATATTGATTATTATGGGTATATGCAGTTAGGATTAATGAGGAAGGCAAAAATTATAATATATCGTCAAGATCATGATTACAGTAATAAGGAATTTTCCAACTGTTTAGATTTAAAAAATCATATAAATTAAATTGTTATATAACCGAGCTCCATCTCCAACATTTTACAGAGCGAAATAATTAAGTGAGGTCACTACGTTAATTACTCATTATGTTCAATTTTATGCGACAGGAATATGTTAAATGACTGAATCCGATCTTTTTGGAATACACTAGACAACGATTGGATGTATCGCTCACAAAGTTACAGTAAGTTATTGCCAATGTTGGACCACCTTTGGACATTTCTTTTGGTTGATTGCTTCAAATTCTTCCAAAGATTTCTGATCTCTAATGAATCCGGCTTGGTTTCGTCTTGAGCGTTAAACTTCATAATATCTGAATTCCACATCTCAGTATTTTTTTTATAAGTAAAGAACCATAATACAGTTTGTCTTCTATTACTTCAATTTTATCTTCAGTAAAGGCTGTGACACATCTGGCATCGGCGAAAATTCAACGCCTGCTGTGTCATCAAATTTCGTGCGTT
>JAUZND010004104.1:0-11881 GCA_034780555.1 Coelogynopora nodosa
CTAAATGGTTACCACTAAATGGTTACCACTAAATGGTTACCACTAAATGGTTACCACTAAATGGTTACCACTAAATGGTTACCACTAAATGATTACCACTAAGTGGTTACCACTAAATGGTGACAAATAAATGGTTACCTCTAAATGGTTACCACTAAATGGTTACCACTAAATGGTTACCTCTAAATGGTTACCACTAAATGGTTACCACTAAATGGTTTTTTTAACATTCCAAGCAAGATTTGATGTGATCATTGAATAATAGTATTTCGATACTGTGCTTTTACCAAAGTCTATACGGAGGAAGAAAAAATGTTCGACAAATCCATGACATAATCTGCTTTAAAGATAATGCCATTTGCATTATTAATTCTACAAAGTACGTCTATTGATAGATTTAAAACTTATACATTTAATGATAATCCAACTCAAGATTCCAAAAATGAATTAGGCAGAACGATTAATGAAAAGCAGCAGTCTTCGTTTTTTTATAAAACATAGAGTTTGCAGTTGGCGGGAAATTTCAGATAATTTTGATATTTGTGTGCATCAAAGGAAGATACAAACAACAGTAAAACTAACTTTGGAGTCACAATCATTAATAATTGGTTATCCACGGCAAACCCGCCATTTCCGCACAATGTGACACATAACCAACCAAACAATGCTCTGGTCATGGCCATACCACTAACACTATGCAATTTTGGTTTAGTTAACAACATAATATATGCTGTAAAGTTCTGAAATATAGATGAAAATATGACCATATTCCTAAAACTTTGTTAATCTCGTGTGCAGCATATTGTAAAACAATTTCGTGTCGCATTGAATGCTTCGATGAACATATCAATACGCATCGACTTCATAACCTACGGTATGTCGCTTTGATTTACGAAGTTATAATTTTTATGTTTGTAGACTAAATGTAAACATGTTGTGCCTTTTTATACAGCTCACCCAATTTATTCCATGATATGCTAACTTGAAATTTATACATTGTTGTAAAAAAAACAATGAAAATGACTTTATTATTATTTCATGTGTATATATACACATTATTTTGTCATAACAATACATTTACGTATTTACATTTTAAATGTAATATATGATATATCTTGCAGTATATTATTTTTTGTAACTAGCAAACCAGGTTCAATGGTATTTAATTTAATAATTTAAATATTAATGTATTGATATAAACTCACTCACACACACATTTATATATAAATATTTTTATTATAAATATGTATTTATTTATATACTTATGTTTTATTATATTGTTATATATAGGCTATATGTATATATATATAACGGCAAAACCCTTACTAAGTTATTCAAAAATGATGTAGGCTACATATTAGGCCTACTATACTCGATCATAATGAAAGTTGGAATATCGAAGACCGAATTAACAAGAACGATTTTTATATTTCAATTTAAAGACATTACATCCAACGGGTATAAATAAACGATGCAGTGATTTGAAAAACATTTTTATAACGCATTTTAATTCCTTATTATGTTGTGGTATTGATTGTAATATGTATTTGTTTCTCTCCATAATTGAATATTGAATGTATTATTATTTGTGTAATTTTAATGAGTTTCATAGTATGCAGCGATTAATGTAGTAAAAGTTTATTAGAAGTGTTACCAATACAGACTTTACATAATATATTACATTATGTTCCATTCTACGGTTCTGTGCTCGTCATAGCTTTATCCTTCGTTCTACTTTGCTCTGTTCAGTATATTCCTAGTGCACTGCTTTATTGCGATACCTGCGATGGCTGAACTGCGTAATAAGTTCAATGAGCAAAATTGTCTATTAAATATGCTATAGTAATCTACCATTCTTACATGTAAAGGAAATATTCATTACATTATCATTACTTCACCGTGGATTACACATGGCGTTTGTTTTACAATTTACATTTATTTGATTATATTGAATATAATTAAATTAAATTAATTTAATTATTATTTGATTCATATTTTCCTATTTTTACTTTAAAGCTAAGCAGAGTAGGTAGGATAAAGCGGACTTATAGGATAAAGCTAAGTACAATAAAGCTTAGTCGGAAGACACCCATTCAACAGCAGTAGTATATAATATAAGGAACAGATTGCAATTACGGAATGCACTGACAAATTAGTCTAAAATATTGCATTTAATTAGATAGGACAACATTTTGTTTTTGAAAATATTTCATTTTTAAGACTGCTTTCATATAGTGTCGTCAATTAGGTCAATTCATATATTTAGGAAAAACATTTATTTGCGTGAATTTAGCAGAAAAAAAGTTATTTAGAATGGATAAATATGTTATAATCATGATTGACGGATATACGCAGATAAACACTGATGAACACGAATAACTAATAGTAATGTGTTCATTGATATATTAATAAATTGAATTCTGTATTGAAATTAAAATATTTACTTAAATTATTACATTGGCGCATTTTATATTTATGTTCTTAAAACAGAATAAATCACACGAAATAAACATAACATATTATATTTAATGGAATAAAGATAATAATTGCTTTTAATATTTTTATATTTTGAAATTGTTAAAAGTTATAAATTGACATCAGCTATAACTGTATACAACTTAGTGATGTCAATTGAGAGATAAGTAAAAAGAATTTTCCGAATTTACTCACATATCTTGCTATGAATACATTTTTAAATTAATTTTATTTAATCAAACTTAATATGTATGTACTGTGTTGTGTTGTGTTTTAACGATCTTTAGCTAACATTTAATGTAGTATGTGGTTACTTAGCGATAAATATTATGAAAAAAAAAAAATAATTAGATATTATCTATATAATAATGTGTAAAATAAACATATAATAAAAGTGTTACAAGTGTTGTGTTATAACTCTACATATGTGTTACTCGGTTAAGTATGTTTTATGCGTACTTCTTTGTTAGCTTCCTTCATTGTTAAGTCATTTTTTATACTTTACAATCTTATAATAAGTGTATTTAAAAGTTATTAAATTAAATTTTAAAAAACTCACCGAAAATTCACCTTTGACCAACAGTCAAAATAGCTGAAAAGTAAAATTAAATCACAAGACGCACAAAAACACAAATTTAATCTGACGAATTGATGAATACTTATTGTATTAATAAACAAAAAACTACAATATTCACTGAACCAATAGGATTGAAAAACTTTCCGCCTATAAATTCAATAAGTTTATCTCTCCCCCGTGTGAACCAACCAATAAAAATAGATCACTTATTAATATTACAAATGAAGGAAAATCCTTTAATTAGTATAACACGACACCACCCACATTATCAAACACCTTACTCAATATATCGCACTGTCATATATAGGCCTACTGACCTCGTGCACAACTGTAATTAAAAGTCAACCCGACCACTACATAAAATGTTAGACTCAGATTATATGAGAGCCTGTGTCGATGTCGTATCGGTAAACATATCAAAAACATACTTATCAAATAATCGCACTATGCAAACGCTGGTTTGATTTAAAAAAATGTGTTAACAAATTATTCAATTATTATACATAACTTTAATTTGTACATTTATTTCTTATCAATATAAATTGATAAATGTTATGTAAATGCGCTAAAGTATTTTAATTTAAAGAATTACTCCAAGGATGTTAGGCAAAGTAATAGTAAAATATTTTATAAAATAAACGTACATATACAATACATATAAATAAGCAACATTTCTACAGTACGGCAAACTAACAACAAATGTAAGAACAAACGTGATTTAAATTAATTATTGCCATTAGTTTGCACTATGCAATCTTGCTTCATGGGAATTCTTCTTCAAAATGAGTAGTGTTTCGAGAATTATTTATTATTGATAATGAAATAGAAGGTGTAATGGTAAGTTAGAGGTTATCCCAAAAACATTCATGTTTTAGCGTCAGTGTTAAAATTTGAACCCCCAACTCCCCCTACCACTTTTTTCCTCACCTCCCACTTATTGTGATTGGACATATGGACTGGACATAAGGACTGGACATATGGACCGGATATATAGACTGGACATAAGGACTGGCCATATGGACTGGACATATAAGCTGAATATATGGACTGGACATATGGACTGGACATATGGACTGGACATGTGGACTGGACATGTGGACTGGACATATGGAATATACATTTAGACTGGACATATGGATTGGACATATAGACTGAATATACATATGTGAACTTGTAATTACATACCAGAAAAAAATGTGTTATTATAGAACTATTGTATACCCTCCTCTGGGTTTTCATACGTTCCGATGATATTAGAAGATAAAACTTTCAACATTAATAGAAAATATAAGTTTATCGTAAATAATATACATATAACTTGAATAATAAAATTATTTAGTAAAATAACCAGCAATTAAAAATAATATTACTCAAGTAGCATTTATACTACTTATAGCTTATTTATATAAGTAGTATAATTATAAAATGTACCAAATAAATATAGATATTGTTATCTAGAATCAGATGCAAAAAGAATCAAGTCAATTGGTTGCATTGATCAAAAGTTATAACATATTGGTTAATCAATAGCATATATGGTTATTTTCCTATAGTTTTCCCAACCGAAGTTTATTACGTAATTAGGTCATAAAATGATAAAAAATTATTAATATTTTTGAAAATAAAAATAGCTCAACAAGTCTTTAGAAAGTATCCGTATACCAATTTTCAGCTTAATCGGATGGTAGGAAGTATGTTTTTCCAGGGGGTAAAATACCCACCTCCGGCCACGTAGCAAACCCTACAAAATGTGTCCACTCACGAAGGGTTAATGAGATTTTAGTATTATTATTAGTGCATCTTTATATTTGTGAACATAAACACCATTCCATTGAGTTTATTGACACACTTGGAAGAGTTTTCTACTGAAATGAACTAGTTCGGCTCTATGTTTAATTATTAGTTGTATACACAAATCTGTCTTTGTAATCTTAACATTCCGCATTTTATAATATCGCACCATAATCGTTTGCATAGGTGTGAATGTATCACTCATACGCGCACACCTAGTTCAACCATTTGTCGTATACAATGTATAAATGAAGTGAATTAGTTCTGGTCTAAGTTTAATTAGGCCGCCTACTTATTGTATATGTAAATCAATTTTTTTTGTGAAGTCGATTGTGAACAACACAACATGGTGCCTGAATTTAATATATACAGTAGTCCGTTATCAGTCGGTTATCTAATTGTTATGACATAGTATTAACTACCTTTTATTATTATTACAGAATTACTTAATCCGAAAGATACAACTATGTTCTTTTGTAGATATATTTCACCAGATAAAGCTTGATCAAAATGGTTGTATTTATATATATGTTAACTTTTTTTAGTATTTACGTCATGTGGTTACAAAACATATTTATATATAGTTGGATATATAGTTGTATATATAGCATATATATATATATTTAGTTGGATTTAGTTCAACTCAGTCAACTCAGGTTTTAAATGTTTTGACGCATGAGCAAGAAAAAATAAAATTGGTTATATTTTAATGATTCATTATATTGTCGATTTTGATGAGAACTATTTACTCAAAGTCTATGCTACATCCTTTGTAGGCCTACTACATATATAACATCACGATCAAGTAAAATTTATTTTATCTTAATACTTATTATATTAATTAAATTAAAAAAAATTGTGTCTTATTTAATTTACTTTGACATGCATAACCTGTCATTTTATTTATTTAGTTAATAAAAATATATACATTTCATGTGATTTGACACAGTTAATATACAATATCTCAAATCAGTGCATATTCCAAATAAATTTAGGATGGTAAAAAAAGGTTTACTCTTAATAAAATTTCGATGTTTTGCTGAAAATAGTCCTTATTTTACAAATTCAATAATAATATAATACAGGATTTTTTAAAATAACGAAAACTGTGCATCTTGTGGTGTAACTTAAAATGTAAGATAATAATATGTTCTGTAATTGAAATAGATTACATAATATTTTAAAGTTATATCGCATCTTGTAATGCAAATTTTAATCTTGGCACACTTGGCATACTAAACTTTAATTATCTATTTTTTAAATGACCACTTTATTCTAACTTTGGAATGATATTTCTCTATTACCGAACGTAATAAGCATTGTATGTATTATTTAGATTTAAATACTTTTGTAATAACATAACAACAAAAAAATTGGAAGTAGGTAATCCCTCTGTTTATCGATCTAGTTTAAAAAATAATCGAATACTGAAATCTGAAATTCTGATTAGTATACTCAACAGTAATGTTCAAGTGTGATCTCTTGCAGATGGTTTGTGCAACCTTGAATTGCATTTTTAAAATATTACGTAAAGGGTTGACATATCAATGGATACTACAGCTGTTTCTCTGTAATGGGTTTTTGTGGTTCTTTTTGTAAAAAAGAAAACTATAATAAAATGTGTTAAAAAGTTATGCAAAAGTATATAAAGAAGCGCAAAATTGCCTCCCTTTTGGTATTTAAATAGAAATAGAAAAAAGGATTAAAGACTATCTAAAGCAGCAATAATATTCTGAACACATCAAGAGTTCATTGGCCTTCAAATGATATGCTGTCGGGAACAGCCACACAGGAACAGGCTCCCTAACTACTCACCGTAAAAATATGCAGTGGGTTTTGCATTTGATGTTAACTATCCCAATTAAGGTTAATTAGCCGGGGGGGAGGAGGGAACCAGCGAAGCGCTGTTGTTTGATCAGTATTATTTGAAAGAATTTTGGAGAAGGAGAGAGACTAAATAAACTTTACAAAGAATATTGGATGGTAATAAAGCCTCATTTTGTAAGAATTATGTATTCATCTCATTATATATAGTGTTCATCATAAAAAGAAGTAAATAAGCTTATAGTTCAGTTCTTTTGATAAGTTATTAAAAGGTTAACATAGAGATGAGATAAAGTTGAGATGAACACCGCTATTTCAACTCACATTACAATTGGGCGTTGTAACTTTTTTCTATTACGTAATTAATTAATTATGACACAATTAGATATTTAATTACGTAATTAACTAATAATTATGACATAACTTTTATATTCTAAAACGTAATCAATATATTCTCTCACATTTGGGAATTGTATTAAGGCTTAGCTTTATGGAAAAAATATTGGTAACCAAAATGGTACATTTTTAAAATTTTGTTTCAGCAAATCAGTGATTTAAAAGTAGGCATTTTTAACATCAAATCCCTTGGTGATGCACAATACAAATTTGGTTTCATGTGTTAATGATTTTACTGTAACAAATTAAATACGACAGATTTCACATTCATGTATTATTGTTAAGTGATCAACAATTCTTGATTTTCCACTTTTATCTCAATACATATAGAATATTAAATATTACAGGGTTAAATTATAAAATTTATAGAATTTGTATAAACTTAAAAATTATATAACATATCTTAAATATCATTAAAAAAATAATGCTAATTTAGTTTAAACAGAACAGCTTCTTCCCATTTTTGAAATATCTATTTTTAATTATAAATTTATTGAATAATTTATCTGGAATTGAATTTTCAACAATTTAGCACCATTTGTATTAAAATGTATGTCATTAATAAAATATTTCAAAATTTCAAAAACAAAAAGCAATTAACAAAACAATATTCATCTAAAATGATGAGCTAAATTCATTTAATTTGTACATTTACTAAAATAAGTATTGTTTAAGAATTTTTGAATGTTTGTAATATACAGTAAAAACATAAACTGTTTATATAAATTTCCATTTTTTCAGAAGCCACATGTGTGTATGTCACCATTGCGTTTGTTAGTTATAGTTTCGTGAGTACTTATCAATGCAGCAACATAATTAAAATTTCAATTGAAAACGAGTTTCTGGGGAATTTGAACATGAAATAAAAACTGGATAATTATTTTTATTTTAAGAAAAATACGATCGATCAATATAAGATCGATATTTTCCTTTTAAACTTAATATAAATAATAACATGCAAACATACCTACCCGGAAAATATATAATTAACTAGTTTAGTGATTTGTAAAAGGTGCTCTGCATATCTTTTGACCGAACATTAATTGTCTCCAATAAAACGTGGTTGAATTAATGTTTTTCGTCATTTCGATCATTTCTAGTTTAAATGCTAACAGAAAACACTATGTTATGGAGGATTATGTAAAGGACGATAACAAACTTACTATATCATTTAGAGAAAAAAAAAAAAAAAAACTTTTGTTGAATTGATATTTTTGCCTAATTTTATATTTTGATATAAAGCGATATAATTCTTAGAATTAAGCAGAATTCTTAAATAGTGGTGCAATTTTATAAAAGTTCAAATTTTATAAAAGTTTGAATTTTATTAATTAAACAATTAATCAAATGTTCAACGTTCAACATTCACAAGGTTATTTAATTTAACATTATTTATACCTACAAAACTTCAAAATAATTAAATCATATCTAAAATAGTCATTTTGTAATTTACAGCCAAATAAAAAAAACATCATTTGGTAATTGTTAAAACCTTAAATTTTAAAACAAAACGCAAAAAAGAGAGCATTTAAAACTAAATACTATCTGTTCTTTATGACTTACAAAAATATAATAAACATAATCAAGAGTGCAAAAGGCTATGGTTGGAATAAAGAGGAAGGAGATAGAAATGTGGACAGAATAACATCTCCAAACTATCTTTTCGTATTAGAAATAACACCTCAAAATAATATGATAAAAGACAACAACCCTTCACTTTACAAAAAGGACACATTTTATTGAATTAAAAAATATAAAATTTTGAACATTTCAAAATGTAACAATCTATGAAAGCCATTGAAGACCCTCTGAATTCAAGCATGGGAGTTGTCAAAAAACGAGTGTCAGAAGTTATTTAACAACGTAAAAATAGTCTTATTTTATATATTTATTTAAATTTCATTTAAACGAATATCTTTATATCAAAAAATGTTCGCAAAGTAAAAGTAGCTTCGTTCATTAGAAATATTAAAGCAAGTTTATTAAAATCGCGAAAGAGATTTTAAATAATTATAATATATATTTTCAATATTTAAAAGCGATATATTTAACTTTAATTGAATTTCTTTTACTGTGATTGGTTCTTTAAATGACTAATATATTTTAATTTTAGAATTTACACATTTTTATTATGTACAACATTGATTTTTTATAGCAAAATAAAATATTGTTTAAAAAAAGAACACGGCGAATTTGTTCACCAGTTTTGATATATAAAGTTTAAAAATATTGTTTTGCAAAAATGTTCATTACATTTTTTTTCGAAGTATTTAAAAAAAATTGAACTGAAGAATGTAAATTATCATAGGTCTATCATTATTTTTATCATTAATTATCATTATTCAACAAGCAACAATGCATTTATAATATAGAAATCATACAACACCTTTAATATTATTAAATAAGCAATTAGTAATACTGTTTTATTTAAATGGACTGCTGAAATTTCCATAAGATAAATAAAACATCTTTATTAAATAAACCACACTGCAATGATTTTATTGAAAAATCTTAAACATAAATATCATATTAAAATAAATCTTAAATTTGTAATTATTTGTTATACTTTTAAAGGTAGCAATTATTAAGTTAGTACTGCACATGTCAATTACATAAATTTAAAAGCACCATACGAATATTTCTATCTTATATAAATATATCATTAATTATTCTTGATGTTTTTTAATAAAAGTTACTTGAAAAAGTATTTGAAACGATTCCTTCTTTCATCAAAAAGTCCCTAAGTTGAAACATCAAAATTCTTTAAATAAATTGTAAAAATTATAATATATTATAAACAGATCTTTCCCATTATTATTTTAACTTATAGTTAACTAATGCATTGTAAAACTTTTCCCCCGTATTTGCTTGTTCCTCTCATCACTGCTTACTATGGACGTGCTGTTTTACTACTCATCTATTTTTAATTGTGAACACAATTTACTGAATAGGTATTAAAAATTCCATTTATTTAAATCTTAGGATCGTCTTTATTTTCTATAGAACAAGGACAATCACCTATAAATCACTATTGTTTTATTTGTGAAAATATTTTATTTTTTTGAGGAGATAGTTGCCATAAATTCAAAGACTTGCGATTTTGTTATTAAAAAAAATTGTTAGATACACAGCCATGCATTAAAAAATTGTAATTTATATAGGAGCTCTAGAAAACCTGAAGCCTGTTTATAAAATTGTTTGTTCAACATTTATCTTCAACATTATTTTATGTGAATTATCTCCCATTATATAAATATATATATGCAGTAAATATTAGTGAGGTTACACTTTAAAAAGTATCGTTTTATCTGCATCAACATTAAGAATCGACACAGAGTCACGTCAAATATGAACAGTTTTTATATGAAAAAACTTTTACAATGGAAATATTATTTCACTTTGCTTTAACATACAGAGTATTTTTACACAATAAACTATCCATAGAAGGTTAGTGTGACATTTTGCCAAGGTTACTTGGTTTTACTTTTGATACATTATGTGTTATAGTAATTTATATATATGATTATATTATTTATTATGACACATTAATTATAGGTTTTGCTTTTTCATTCTCACACAGGAGATCATTAATAAATAAAACATTAATAATTATTAATTATAATTTTTAGATCCGTATTCCGGATTCAGATTTTATCTGAATTTATTACAATTAGTATAAAGCACCTGCAAGTATTGATACACAAACCGAAAACTTCGATGTGCTAGATAAAATATTTCATGTGTAATAATTGAATTCGTTGTAGCTAGGAATACTCTATTTATTTATTAAAATGTGTATTTTAATGCATTTGAAATAAATATTTATTGGTGAATGATAGCTTTAGGCGTATATATATATAGATATTAAGAAGGGGTGTGTGTATTTCTGTGTGTATATATGTATTGTGTGTGGTTTGTATATTATTCTTTATTTCAATATACCTACCTAAAAATATGTACAATCTATTCTATATTATGAAAATCAAACACACTTTTCTCAAATTTGTATTTATGATGCATTATAATAATTTTAATAGTTTCTCATTATTGAACTTCAAATAAAACGTTTAAAAAAGTCAATAAATTGCATTCAAATGACTTATTTTTTATTAACATATAAGCTGTTCTTGCAAAACCTTTTTTATTTTGTATACTTCCTAAATCATAATGGAAAACGTCCGATTTTATTGTTACATACGAACAATGGTTGCGGGGCATATTTTCTAAAACTACTGTTGTCTTGTTATTTATGTCGCATTGATGCTAACATTGAATTTCACAGACACTATTTGCATTTTCAAGAAAATTACATTAATTTATTAATATACTGGTATATATTTAAATAGTCTACGTAGTACAATATATAGGTTGTATGGTATAATACACATCTGATCAAGAATATTAGTTTAGTCGTTTATTCATGATTAGATTGACTGCATTCTACACAATGCATAAGAAATGTATTTTATTTAGGCTATGCCTAAGTGTAATGATTGACTGTAGAATTACAAATACTATTATTTAACTTTCTATACAAAAGTTTTTCTGTGAAATTGAATCAAGTTAATGTATTTATTCCATACAATGTATGTGATGTATTTGCATTCGATCTTTCGTTTTGATTCGACAATATGTTTGCAATATTTCAATTATGTATATATAGTATTATATGTTATTATTATTATTAATAATAATTATAAATACATATTTGTTTTAGATTAGTATTACGTATTAGTATTTGTATTACGCCACGCGAATTGATGGTTTTTACTCACGCTAATTTATTTTTGCTCACGCGGCCGAAGGCCAAGTGAGCAT
>JAUZND010004106.1:0-11881 GCA_034780555.1 Coelogynopora nodosa
TTATCTAGCGAATCGCACATGAACTGTACGCTATCCTTGAACTGGAGCTTCATACGAATAGTGACCTCCTTCATCTTTCCATGCTTTTTGTCCAGAATGTTGATTGCATCTACAGGCAACGTAACAGTCAGAGCCATGTACTTCTCCTTCGGAAGCGGAATCACACCCAACTCCCATTCCTTCATCTTTCCCAGAGCCGCCTGGCAGACAACATGAGAGTCATAATTTGCTGCAACTTTGTATCGGCCAGTAAGATGGTCATGTACCGCCACTTTTTGAAACTCTGACTATTGCAAAATTCCTCACTACAGATGCAGCACTGAGTGGCTCTGTTGTGTCCCTGCATTTCTCCCTCACCACTCCAGTAAACTTTTTGGAACGAATGGTCCTTGTTCCACTGTTAGACGTCTCTACCGCATTGCTCAATGACTTACATAGTATCAATTATGCAGTTGTCCCCAACAAAGTGTCTGTAGCCGTGAGTCAGTGGAACAGCTTTCAGTTCAGGGTGATTTACGAGCATCATTCCAAAAGCAGCCGGTTTGTGTTCATCATCACCAGTAGTATTCTTGCTCAATGTGCACTCAATATCCGCATACACAACATATGGTAGTCGTTGACATAATCATAGATTAGTGAACTCCATATGTGAGTTTTTCGGTGGGAGAAGCGTTATTGCCTGCTCTGAGTAACACAGCTGATCACGATAATCGTCAAGTAGTTTTTCAGATTTGAATGGTTGGAGACATCGTTCACAAAATTTGCTTTAGTGACCCGAGTTAGAATTTGCATTTCTTTTTCGACATCCTAGCAAGCGGTTTAAATTTACAATTGGTAGGTAATGAGCCGAATCCTTCAAAGCCAGAATATTGATCATCTTCCCGGGTGTTTCCGATGATGATTTTCCTGCAGCTCTGAGCACTCTTACTGGGTGGTTTTCATTTTCCTCATCCCGCATTACCAAATTAAAATAGATGCTAGGAATGTGACGCTCAAATGTGATAAAATCACGCGCATTAACTGGTGACACCATTCCTGTCCAATTATACTTGGCTTCATGAATATTATACTTGTGATGTCTTATGAGATTCCACTTAAATTCGTGGGAATGTAGACAGGCCAGAACAGGATATTTGAAGCACTGATCGCCCGTATTTTTAAAGTTGAGAACAGCCTTCTTATTTTCTAGTCGACCTAGAAGTGAACAATCATCTGCTTTACCTCGATAATCAGAGTTGTGCGGTTCTGACCCCTAGGATAGGATGCACTTTACACTCATCTAGAGTTGAATGCAATAGAGACTTATCGTAGACTTACTCAGAGGAGCAGCAGCCTCGAAAAATCAATAGGCTGTATATTATCATCATTCGGAATAAATCGTACATATTGCGTCCTCACGCGTCGACTGCGTTGTGGCACTCTCATGCAAATGCAGTTGCACACTTCCTCCGGAACAATGGGAAGTTCATCGGGATAACATACTCTTCCATGCATGTTTAGCATTTCAAGAGAATTAAAATGTGAACTACATTATCCACATTTAAATATGTTTATAGACTCAGCCGTACCTGAAGTGGTTGCCATTTGTCGGGATGAGGAAGAGAGTTGACCATCGTTAACGATATTGCTTGTGCAGTCTAATGTCGTTATGTTTTTCGAAACCAAACCAATAAATATATTTGTAGTTTCGGGAACATCGTTGAAAATATTGTCACTTGCATCATGCAATATTTCGTCGGATAAATCAATCGCATGGCTTGATACTTCTGTAGATGGATCAGGATAGAGACTTGTCCATAGTCGATCTATTAAATGTGTCTTAGCTTCTACATTGACTTCAGCAGTGGTATCGATTACATCAATTGATGCAGTAATGGTGGGTTCTGGAAATATATTCGACCATAATTCTGACTCAGAATCCATCTGATCAGACTGTGGGTACATGACTACAATCTATCGATCACATGGGGTTCAGGTTCTTCGTTGAGAGGAGAATCAGTAACATCATTTGATGCTGGAATAAGGCGTGACAAAAATTCCGACTCAGACTCAATCTGATCGGGTTGAAATGAGTTAAATTCTTCTAAGTCCCTCTCAAACTGAACAAACGTACTGTCCTGATTATAAACAGGAGAAGGAATTGACAAAATAGGTGGTGAAGGTGGTAGCGTTGACAACGTTGGTTGTGTTGACGAAGTTGGTTGCGTTGATATTGGCAGTGTTGACGTCGTTGGAACACTACGCCAACGAGCACCGTGGTCAAATTTCCTCCTTCTAATGAATTCTTCCTCGCTCATTTTCTCTTCCTCCTTCTCCTCTTCCTACTCCTCCGACGATGAATAGTTTTGTTCACTATCCCTACTGATATCAGAAATATCCCCGAAGATTAAATTTATCATTATTACAATAATATATATATACACAAATAAATAATTAATCTAAAGTTAATAAACTGAAATAGTATTTGAAATAAGGTAATATTAGAATTAGCACTTACTCTATCATAGTATACAGCAAACTATATCATCGATATTACAGTCCAGAGTGCGATTGGAAATACGACCGCTTGCTTAGAGAGCAGGAATCAGACTAAATTGAGCAGCACAAACTTGTCTATTTAAACTGATTTCTGAGAGTTGTAGCAGCAAAGTAGCAACGAGAAGTAACCGATTCCCGAGGCAACGAGAAGTAACCGAGTCCCGAGGAAACGAGAAGTAACCGAGTCCCGAGGAAACGAGAAGTAACCGAGTACCGAGGAAACGAGAAGTAACCGAGGCAACGAGAAGTAACCGAGGCAACGAGAAGTAACCGAGGCAACGAGAAGTAACCGAGGCAACGAGAAGTAACCGAGTCCCGAGGCAACGAGAAGTAACCGAGGCAACGAGAAGTAACCGAGTCCCGAGACAACGAGAAGTAACCGAGGCAACGATAAGTAACCGAGGCAACGAGAAGTAACCGAGGCAACGAGAAGTAACCGAGTCCGGAGGCAACGAGAAGTAACCGAGTCCCATAGACCCCGTCAGACAATGTTTACTTAAAAACCAGTGGATTTAATAGGTTATTGTGTGTAGCGAAATTTATTTGAATATAAAATATTATTAGTGATTTATTTATCTATATATCATTTTGCTTCATGAGTAATTGTCCATATAATATATTCCCTGTCTAACCTATTATATTTGTGTTATAACCTTATTGTTCTTTAAGGGCAACGTTTATTTGGTCAGTTTGAAAAGAACTTCACACATTCGGCGTTGAGTTAAATTTAATAACCTATCAACCAAAATATTAAATTTACAAACTTCAAAATTGAAAATGTATTCTGTGGATCAGGTACACTTTAATAAAATGGAAGTGAATATACATAATAAACGAAAAAAACAATGTATTAATTAATAAAGAATATAATACGTAATAACATGGCGTTGTAAGAAATTATTGTTGCAAAAATTGCATAATATTTAAAAAATCAACTAGTAATTTTTTATTCTATAAATATTCATATTGTATATTAAAAATTATATTTTTGAAATGTTATTGACGAATGTAGCTAGCTACCTAAACTTAAACTTCGTCTAGAGTTTAATTAGAAATTATTTACCCGCTACACTTTCATCTTTAATAAACTATTTAATAACTTTTGTAATAAAATTAATATTAAAGAAGAAAATCTTTAAGAGATTTTTTGTATATTGATTAAAGGCATATATTGTATTATATTAAATGTAATTATGTATATTCTAAAGCGCTGCTACTAAATTTTACTAATATGTATTTATCTCGTATAGCGAAATATATTATTTTTATATTACTGCTAATTTCAAAAATTATTTATAATATAAAGTAATATTTTTTAATTAGACGTAAAAGTAAAATAAAATATATACAATTATCAAAAACGTACAATACCATTGCTGCTAATATCACAAAACATCCTATATAACTATATATTAAACTATATTATATAATAATATATAAAATTATAAATATTGCAATATATTGTAAATCAAATTAGAAAATTGCAATTGATGAAAATGTTAAATTGCAATTAATTGAAATATTTATTACAATTTTCGCTATTTTTTAAATGAATTGCAATAATATCGCCATTTGGGTGACATTATTATGGGTAAGATATTATGATATGTAAATCCTATGAGTGCTGCACTTAAGTTCTGAGGCATTTTTAGGGTGTTGAACTTCCTTGAGAAACGAAAATTTGAAAAACCGCAGAAATGATCCTGCCATTCCACGAAGTTAAAGTTGAATGGTTCACCCTTCCTGTGTAGTGCGAGCTACATGGGTTTGTTTTACTTTTGGTAGCTAAATATCATAACATAAATAATCATTAGGGAACATTTTAAAAACAGTGTGGATGTGGTATTGTTGTGATATTATTGTTGTGATATTTCAATATACGATGGACGAATATTGCAACTTTCCCAACAGCTTTTATATGTTATGTGATAGAACAGAAATTCAACGTCTATTATTTTCTGTTTATAATACACTTATACTGCCCAAAAATTTGTCTGAATCGCGAAAAAATCGATTTATTTAATATTAATAATTATTTTTAGGTGTAAATAATATTTCAAACGCATAGTTTACTGCCTCATTAATAAGGAAAATATGTTATATCGGAGGAAGTATGAGGAAGTATACTTCCTCCAATATTTAAATTGTATTTTAATAAAGTATTCACTATATATTACAAATGTATAAAGTACAATTATCAAATTATGTGAATATGATGTTTGTTTTGTTTTATTGGTGTGTTATTAAATTGGTTCGAAGAATGTGTTCGTTCATTGTTCTCTATGCTGATAGTATATTATTAACCATATTTCAGCATGTCTTAACTTTTGAAAATAACAGGTTACGTTGTACTGCTTAATCCATATATCGTAAAGAATATAAGATTTAAGAACCATGCGAAAATATTAAATTTGATAGATTATTATAAGATAAACAAAATTAAATTAAAACTAATATCAATTATGGAATACAGCTTTTTTTTAAAATTACGACTGATATCACAGTTCTAGGCCTACATTATAATATAGAATTATAACAAAGATAACATTGTTTAATTTAAATACATGTTTAATCCTAGAACTACTAGACAGGAGAAGGGGAGTCAATTTGACTTCACAATGTTCAAATAAAAACGAGTTCAAGAAAAATATTGTTACATTTCTTACTTTTCTGTATATAGTTCCCCCATCATGGTTATTCACACGATGTATTTCTGATTAAATTATATTTATTTGATTAACCAACACTAAATGATGCGAAACACATTTTAGCATTTATGTGTTGCGGTATAAAAAGTTAATGAACATATTAAAAATTAATGATTAATTTAAACAAAATTTTAATTTATATTAAAATATTAAAAGGATTCTTTCGCAATATAATAAAACAAGTTTTCTCATTTAACTAAATTTAATAATACTCTATAAACTTGTTGTCAATTATTAATAACTAAACGTTTTTTAAATAACGCTCAACAGATTTGATATGTTATAAATATATTGCACAAACTTAAATTTATGAAATAATCGGGATAAAAATATGTTTTACAAATTAATTAATTTTATAATCTCACTATATAACAATATGTTGTACTAATATAAAATTCATACAATTAGTATTTTAAAATTAAACGATAATAATTTATTTCTGCACAAAAAAGAATATGCAAATACTCGGTTATTTGATAAATATATTCCAATATATTGAATTGTATTTTAAATGGTGTAATAATTGAACTGATTCATAGTTAGTATTCTTATATACTAAACATATGTATTTAACTAACATAACGCTAAATTACAATTAATACATATTTATATGATATTACGATAAGAAATGTTTTTAATGTGTCTTTAATTTTTAATAGCAGACAATTTCGTAAATATTTTGTTACCGTATTATTTTTCAAAATGCGCGAGATTGTCGCTAACATTTGTGCGATATTTTTGTGCAATATTTTGTGCAATTTTTGTGCGATATTTGTTATTGCATAATAAAAATCAGAACAAAATCAATAAATAATTGACAAATTTCTAAGAGATTATAACCTTACTTATATTTTTATATTAGCTATATATTATTATATCGAATATACTAAAATGGAAGAAAAACGAAAAAACATGCATTGCATAATTTGTATAAATGTTTAAAATATGAAATATAAATATATTTAATAAATAAATTTTATTTAAATATATTATAAATATAAATAATTATAGCTTATAACTATTTAACGACATATATATAAATACAATATATATATACCTATCGACATCTAATAGTAGCCTACAATGCACAGTTTAAACAAAAAATAATATATGACTATGGTTATGGATTATATTGGTTATTATATATATATATATTATATTGGTTATTATGGTTATAGTTATGGTTATGGTTATATGACTATTAATGGATTAAACACGATATATGGTATAATATAAATATTAATCTTATATTAAGAATAAAAAAATAATACATAAATTCAACCAATTTAACACGATCACTGATAGGAAAAATTTGCATTTTTAACCATCATTGACGAGTGTTTTTTAAACATTTTTGTAATGTATAACACATAGATATCTACTCTTATTTCACTTTTTAAAATAATTTTACGTACATAGGCCTTCAATAAAATGTTTATGCCAGCTTACGAGATATTTCGTTTCTGGTACCTATTCCAAAGCATTCCAAACAAGCTATGTATCTTTAGACCGTGACGTAATGTTTAAATATATTGTGTGTGATCTAAATTTAGTATATTACACAAATATTGCACACCATGATATCATATCATATATATATAGGCTACTCTAGTATATATAGGCCCTACGTGTAAATTAACATAACAATAATACAAAAACAAAATAATACCCATTATACACCTGTTTTGCTCAATTCATTATGTCTGACGTTGAAAATAGTACTGTGGTGAACCAACACGTCGAAAATGGTTCTCTGGTCAGCCAACACGTCGAAACTAGCGAGGAAACGTTATCTTGTCACAATGTGCATGTAGTTCTGGCCGGCCTGCACATTTTTCTTGGATTTGTGTTTATCATAATCGATGTTATCCGCATAGCCAAGTTATCCTCGTTCGAGCTTGGTGTGGGATATTGCATCATTTACGGTGTTGTTAATATTATCACAGGTGCGCTGAGTTTGGCACATGAATACGAGAAAGCTTCAGCCTGTCTGGCCAATCATGTCGTCGTCAATAAAGTTTTCTGGATGGCAGTGATCTCAATGGCCTTTTCTCTTGGTGGCGTGATTTACGGGTTCATAGAAAGTGGAAAAAACGGCTTCATGATAGTTATATTAATAGGGAGCTTTATAGAGTTTGATCTGGCATTAAGTGACATTATTATTCATTTCATGTTACAAAAGTATCGGATAAATAATTTATTGCCAGAACAATAGGTCTACTATGACAGAAAATCGTTTAGCTGATCAGGTAGATAAATGCGATGAATGGTAAATTAAGTGTCGAAAAGTGTTTTGTTGATTTAGCCAGTGCATCATCAAACATCATTAAAATATTTACAACCTTTGAATTACACAGTCTGGCCTAATCTTGTAATTTGACTCAAATATATCATTTTTACTGTTATCAATAAAATTATGTATCTAAAATTATTTTGTTTTTTAGTTACAATAGGCTACTCATAATTGTAATTATATAGAAATAATTAACAAGTCACAAAAAATATTATGTAAATTAGTATTTTGAGTCAAAAGTTAGGCTATATATGTATTGTATTTTACTAACTACAACCCCAGGTCTTTTTTACTGTTATATTTATTTATTTAATTTTGGTTGACTACAATTTTGACCTTTAAATTATCATAACTCATTATTGTTCATACTTCATTTACACTTTGTTGTTGTAATAAGTATATTATTAGAAATTCATTCAGAAAGGCATTCATTTCTTCAAGGATGACTTGCCAAATTCTGAAGTCATTGACCAAGAAGTTCGACTAAGGAAGAATAAATATTCAGGTTTGGAAGAAAGAGATAGACCAACTTCTTTGGCACAATCAATTAAAGAATGCAACAAACAAAGGTATCCAAATTTGTACATACTCATTAAAACAGCATGTACATCATGTACATCAATAAAATAGCATCCACAGGGGACATCCTATAAATTATGACAAAGTTGTTAAAACGTTTTTCATCCTGCACCCACGAAAGTTCGTGATAAAAAACCGTTGAACTATTGAGTAACATTTAATAAACTGTATACCTATTATAAGCGCAGATCTTTATTTAAATTTATTTCTGCGTATAAATTGAGTGACTGTAATTGACAAACTTTTCTACATGAAAAATGTACATACATTTATTTATTAGAAACTCGTTTACTCTGTGTATATTTTAATCTAATTCCAATTACTTTGGTACCTCAATTCCTTTTACCTATACGAGGGAGCCTATGTATAAACCTCGTGTAAAAACTTCTCCCCCGAAGGGTTTCTATATTAAAAGCTACATTTGAACGTTGCGGTTTCAATGCTGCGAATATTTTCTTTCTATCTTCTATATTTAACGAGTTATGTACAGTATAAGAAATTTAACTTAGCGAATTTTATAATTATTATTTAATATATTTTGCTTTTACAGAATGCCCCCAAAAAAGAAAACAAAGTTATCCCTAAAAAAAGACACTATTAAAGATGAGCGTAAACGTGAATTAACAAAATTACGTGTATGTGAATATGGAGAGAACCTAAAAAAAATCCCGAAAAAAAATAAGCATGAATCGCAACTAATGTCTAAGAAAATAATTTCTTTGGATAAAGAAAAAATAGAATATGATCCGGTCTATAAATCGGTCGTCCAAGCTATTTGGTGTGAAAGAAAGAGAAAACCTGTTGTAATTGAATATGAGGAATTTATAAAAGAGGATCTTTCGACTTCAAGCGTAGCAAGTAAAAGTCAGCACCATCGCCGTAGCAGAGAAAGCCAGGATATGATGCTTGCGTTGCAAAAAAGAAATACGGAAAATAAGAATCTAAGAAAAATGGTGAATACCTTAAAACTCTGCTATGCCGTAAAACAAACAATATATAAAACAAGATCGTAAACAAAACAGAAAGAAGAAACTCCGAGCGAAACGAAATACGCAATCAAGAGAAAGCGATTTATGAAAAGGCAGCGTAGTGATGTATCTAGAAACAAAAAAGCGAAATTTGTTATTTGAGCCTATAAGAGTGAATTGTTTTTATCTCGTGATATCAATTCGAAGCTGGTCCCTGGTTCAACAATCATTGATAGTCGCAAAATAAACATGAAACGAGGTTTCAAAAAAATTAATGGAGTTTATGTGATTACGGTATATGAATTAAGTAGTACTTATTTAAATATTTAAATATTTTCAAATGACAATGCATGCTGAATTAATGTTGCTGATCAGCTTGGAAAACGGTCCATAGACAAACTAATTCGTCGAAATAATTTAATATCACATCAATAAAACAAAACAAACAGCATAATCACATGATTTGGAAAATTCATTTTATTAATTATCGATCGCATTGAACTATAGCTTCCAAATTAGCTTCCAAAAGTAAAACAAGCCTACGCATAGCTCGCAGTATATTTTATATGGTCTATATAGGCTGACCTCTAGGCTACGTCTTTATTATGTTATATATATATACAATGCGTCATGAAAGTTAGTTACTGTTGCACTTCTTTTATGTATTAGAAGCATTATTGTTTGTTCAAACCATAAAACACGCTTAATATAGTCCATTTCGCATTTTACGCCAAAAAATCGGTCAACCTCACACCAGATTGCCACTACCAATAAAATACAAGTGTTAAACTGATTCTAGCAGCCAGAAATGTACCTATTTAAAAAATAACATTTTGTGCACACAAGCTTGTACAAACTGCCGGGGGGGATATGCTTACAGAAATACCACAAAAAACACAAATTAAAGAAGATGAAGAGGACAGCATTATCTTTAATTATTTAATGTACTCCATGAATTTATGACTTTCTTTTATTTTGTAAAAACGTTTGACATAAATAATGTTCATATTATATAATAAACATGTCTTTTAATTGTTTACAATATTTTCACAATTTCAATGATAATTAACTAATGTGGCCATATTTATATATAAAACAGCAGCCATTTTGAATTGATAAGGTCAAAACGTGATTACATGATCTTAAATATCGCGCGAGGACATAATTTGAGTACTCCGATTCCATGTTTCTATATGTCGGTAATATATTTATATATTTCTAAAAATACATAGTTGAGGAGATGTTGACACATTTAGATCTCGATTGTTGACCACTTTTTACCCTTAAACTAAGGACTTCCCTCGGAAGGATTCCTTAGCACTTTTTTTCTGTCCTTTAGAACATATTCAGATAACAAAATCCGTTGAGTTTGTTCGTGTTGCAATTAATTTGATGTTCTTCTACTAAATGCCTTAACTATTAATACGTTTAAGAAAATAACAAAGCAAAATGATTTCTATATAATTACGTGTGATGAATTTTAACAGAGAAGCAGGAACGTTTTTCTTTTGCATTTAAATGAAAAAACGGTTTAAAACAACATCGAACAGAAATGGTTTTCTATTATTTGTAATGATTATATTTAGATCTTTTCGTATATATGTATCGATTGCTTTTTTGTATGTCTTTCCATTGGTAAATCAAGAAAAACTGTTGGGTATGCCTGGCATATCCTTCTTTGTAGTACACATCTTGTACCAGTTCATGTTTTCTGAACATCATAAATATTGAGAGAGTAACCGATGTATCATGCATGGCTAATGCAATTGACGCAATATCAAATTCAAAGTTAGCTGTGGATTATTTCTTTTGATGCAACAATTCGATTGGTCATGAATGGAATGATTGCTTCATATTTTCGATTTATAATGTAAATAGTGCAAGAGCGTAAGTGAGTCTAGGAAAACCGGAGAAATGCATCTCGTGGCTGACGTTTTGGTGTATTTTTAATAAATTAACTCTAGAATAATTAAAAAAAATAATTAAAAAATTTATAAATCAGTCATGTAAAACATGACATAGAATAAGGTTGCCGATCTAGCTGAATAGTTCATCTGGTGGAATCAAAATCTACGCAACCAAAAATTAAGCGCTTCGCCTTCATCAACCAGTTTCAAGATATCATGGTGCCGATTGCTCCCCATGCTTGGAATGCATTGCTTGCACGAAGTTGTCCGCTTACCAATCGTTACATGCTTTTAAAAAGATGCGGCACAAAAAGAGACTCAACTTTTTCATTCTCTTTAAAGTCTGACGCGTTTCCTTCTTGAGAAACTCTTTCACTGTATCTGTGTACCGACTTTAATATTTATTGAATTATCGTTAAATAAAGTATTATTATAATTATAATTATTGTTATGTTCTACTTTTTTTATAGACATGGTATTCGTTTCTTCTGGACAAAGGCTTTGCAGTTCAATGTTCATAATTCTGCCGATTCTAATTGCCAGTATCGTGATCATCATCTATTGACTATATTCAACATGTTTGTTGAATTTTTACCAAATCAATATTTTGTGTATTCTGATAAGGTCATATATATTTATACATTATATTAGTTTCAATAAAATGCTTACCATTTCTTATACATTTTAATTCTTCTTCTCTTCTGTTAATGGCCACATTGCTAAATGTTAACTATTTTTAATAATTGTTAATCTGTATTGTGTGACCTCCTGTGTGACCTCCTGTGTGACCTCCTGTGTTACCTCCTGTGTGACCTCCTGTGTGACCTCCTGTGTGACCTCCTGTGTGACCTCCTGTGTGACCTCCTGTGTGACCTCCTGTGTGACCTC
>JAUZND010004107.1:0-11880 GCA_034780555.1 Coelogynopora nodosa
ACTGTTGGTCTAGTGGGACTGTTGGTCTAGTGGGACTGTTGGTCTAGTGGGACTGTTGGTCTAGTGGGACTGTTGGTGAAATAGGTTAGCCTGTTTTTTTGCTTTTAAATATTTTAAAAAATTATCCGAACTATCTAAATTACTAAATCCAGTATAAATAGAGCAGAAGAAAAAAATTCACTATGCTATTACAAGACTAAAGCTATTAATGCCAAGTTTAAGTAAAAAAAGAGCACATGCATGTTTTCTATATGTATAATATATACATCAAACGATTCAATTCATTGGTTTATGCCCATCGCGTCGTAATAGATATAGTTAGTTAACTGTGTCATTATTTCGATCATAATACCAAAGGATACTTTATTATTGAACTGACTCCAATGAAAGTTTTATTGCACCGGCAATAATAAAATCTCGACATTTTACGACTGGCACGAAGAGGCAGGCACTGGCATAAGCATAAGTGTTACTTACCCACAGGTCACACTTAACTAAACACAGGTTATTACAGTATGATACAGGCCCATATAACTCTATGTAATAAATACAGACTGCGGCGTGATTCTGTGATGTATAAATTATATTTTATCACATTCAAATAAATAATTACTATTCTGCTGGCTGAGGGGTATTAAGCTACGGGATGTGCCAACTGTGAGGTCATATACAACTACTAAAAATTAATAAATTTTACAGAGAATGACAAACAAATTACCCTATACAACTATAACTTACGCTTTGAGCCTTGTAGGTTTGTTGTGAATATACATATTTCAATAATTGATATCAATATTTAAAAAAAAGAATAGGATGAAGGCATAATGATATTTCTCTGCAGGTAAAATAGTATGAAATATATAGGCTTACTATAGATAGCCTACAGAGCAATTAATCATATTGAAATAAACTTTCTTGAATCTCCCAAGATAGGAGAATAATTATGCTAAAATGAGTCTTAAAATTATAACAAAAATGTGATCCAAAAAACCCCACTATTTTCATGTATATTACACAACTTAAATGGAATGTTAATCCATTGGTCTAAAATCAATGAAGAAAAAGCAGACAACTGCCTCCTAATCATAGGCAACAATACCTCACTCTATACTATACATGCAAGGCAATATTCAAATTGGAAAGATATGGATTTATCAACAGTTTAGATTATTTTTAATATTTGAATATATCTTAAATTTAAAAAAAAAATAGAACTCATTATAATAAAACCTTTCCAGCATCAACATTTCCAGCTCAATGTGATTTATGATTGAGTGCTGTGTCATAAAAAGATCGTGTACACACATTATAGCTAGCTTAAAGCTCATAATCTCTAAAGATGAGCTTTCATTCATTTAAAACTCTATAAAGTTGGCCTACATAGTGAGATCATATATAATGGGCTTGATCAGATGCAACCATTGGTGCGCTGATACAGGTGGGCCAATGGTATAATTATGGCCGTTACTGTAAAGTTAGGTGATTGACCAAATCCCTGAGAACACCGGAGTTTTCATAATATACATAGGATTAGGATTACTTTTCTGTACATTTCAAGAAATATTAAACGATCCGTCATTATATTTAATAAAAACCGATATTTCATTTAACTTTATATATGAATCATTATTTACAATTTCGTAACTCTTACTGTTTTTCATTCTACCATTTCCAATTGTAAATTGGGTCCTCTATTTAATCATTTATTTCTTACTAGCACAGCACATTCATAAAGTCGTATAAAACTATATATATATGTTAAACATATTGCTTCTCTAACTTAGAAATACAGTTATCCATCTGCATATTTGCACACTTGGCATTTCTGTGCTTTATATAGTGCAGAAAGCAAAAGATATTAACATCTTTTTAAAGTTTACTTTCAATTCGCTCTAATGTAAATTCTCGCAGAAATAAATTCAATTATATAACAGGTAAGCTAAATTAAAATGAACGTCTTCCCCTAGGTACACTGTCTTCAGTGTCAAGCAAACACAACTAAGTGATTTCTTCTGACAAAAAAGATGGTTAACATCATAATGTCAAGATCTGCACATCGACGACGACGAAGACGACATGACCCCCTCCCTTGTTCCCGAACAACTCAGCTCGACCTCAAATGCACCAGAAGTGCCCTTCACGACAAGACAACTTCCGAACTATGGACAGGCAGCCAGCGCAGCGCAGGGGCTTCTACGTCTAATTTACGTCACTATAATGGAGAGCTGCAGACTTCCATTCGAGGGGAACTCACGTGTACACTCGGGGCTGTCTTATATAGTTCTTACATTATAGTTCCTCTCAAGAATCCAGCCGTATAGAGGGGGAAGGTTGTTGTCAAAGACGAGGAGCGGAACCTGGCGATGGCTATTTCAGGAATGTATCCACTCGAGGGACCTCTTAAGTCATTATATATAAGGGGAGGCATGAGACAACGACTATCAAATATGAAGGACTTGAAGATGCACTACTGACCTGCGAGCGAACATGGCGGTCTGGTTGCTAGGCATCACACAGCTCAAGTTTTTCTATGTTTATAAGCTGCAATAATCATATTGGACGAAAATCAAGAGAAAAAAGAACGTCTATGTAATTATTAGGTAGCCTATGTAATGCACGAGAGAGAAAAAATACATTTTCAATCCTTTTTAGAGGGATGCTGGATAATAATCTCGAATATTCTCAATTAATTATTAAGTGATAAAAAGGGTAGTGCTTCTGTTACATTCTGATTTTTTCCACAAAAACATAATAATTTTACTGAAATTACCAACCAACAACTAAAAGAAGGCAGATTTAAGAGAAATGTTCACACAAATATAATTCAAAATACCATGAGCATATCTTTAATGACTCGTGTTACTAATCACTTGCCTGTATTGTTAGCTCATATTTCGGCTTTAGTCTCCTTTTTAAATTGCTGTGAAAAGTGAAACTGTAACCGTGTGGCTTTTGATTTTACAATTCGAAATAATAGGTATGCCGGAGGATTTAGAAAGTAACATATCATCCCTAATTCACTCCGTCAGATTATAATGCAGACACAGTCGAGGGCTCGTTTTCATGGATATTTCAAACGAATACAAAAAATCAAGTTAATTTTAATATCATATATACAAAAATAGTAATTATATGCTTTGTAATATATAGATGGCACAATATTTAATTTCACAAAGAAGACTTAAAAAGTCCAGAATAATTAGTTGTATACATTTTTACTTTTTATGCTTTCCTTTGCAGGCCTTTTGTTATACCAATTATCAAAAATCACATTAAACTCATACATTAAAGCCTTTATTAATATATATTTATATATACAGATATGAAGGGAGGTATAGTGTAATTAAAAACAGATGCACAGCGTGTGAGCCCTACGCACACGACAAGATATAATATATTATACCCACTATGATAATAAACATACATATGGCCTACAACTAAAGGCAGAAGATATATCACAAAAACTCGTGTCATATAATATAATTGGGGGAGGTAGCTACGTGAAAAATCTCTGAATAACAAGAAGACGACAATTATATGTCTATAAGTAAGATAATATTATAGATATCATACATATGGGAGAGTCGGACTGATTTTTGGAATATAAGAAAAGAAGAAGAACTGATAACCAGGATGACAGCTCCCACTGCGAGAAAATTGCCTTCATCATGCTGAGATTTTAAAATGAGTTGGCATGTTGTTTCCTGGCAACCAAAAGAATTATGAGTGAGCTCTCCCCGCCTCTCCTCGCCTCGCCTCTCATCTGCCTCGAACCACACCGAGTGAAGAACCAAGGAGGAGAGGAACAAGCGGCTAGCTAGGTCTAACACACAACATGCCTCAAGAGAGAGAGAGAGACGGTCACTCACTCGCAACCCTATACTGGAAGATTGATGAAAGAAGCAGCGCAGTGAATTCGGCATCATCCATTTCAACTCGATTCTAGGGGACGAGAAGAAGACGACGACTCAAGGAGCGGGACACGTTGAAGAGTTTTGTGTGTGTCCAGTTGAGAGAGCTCCCCCACCCCCTCCCCACTAATGAAGTTGGGAAGCTGCTGCTGCTGCCTCCTATTCTGCTATCCGCCTCTACATATCCCCCCCAACCTCTATGTCAAGGTAGTGTGTGCGTGATCTTGGTGACGTTGGTTGAGGATAATCATGGCACACACGCCAGTCTTATTGACCTAATTAGATCCACTTAGTCGGCCAAAGAGGAATATAGAGCGGCGCGAGCACACACGATGAGATGAGGACCCTAGCGTTTTATCTCTCAACGGTCGCTCGGTGTATATAAAAAATATATATAAATATAGAGCTTGTGTATATATTTTGCTGATTGTCTCTGAATTTGTCATTTAAATAGACGAAAAAAATTAACGACTGTGTGTATTGAAATTTAACCGAGAAAATTACACGAAAAATCGGAAACAAACACTGTATTTTGAAACTCATTATTGATAGTTCTAGGAGATCGGCAGAGTTTAGCACACTTGATCACAATTTAATTTGAAATAAAAGTGAAGCACAGCACTAATCAAAACTGATTTAATTATAATCATAAGTATATGCATACCCAAACCGTATGTAGCATAGGTTTTACTCAATTCAAAATTTAATTAAATTCAAAACCCAACTGAAATAGTATACTTTTAAAATGAATATAACCATAAAACTAGCCAATACAAAAGTACCATCGTACTGAATACACCTTCAAATTGGTCCCATCATTTGAGAATATTACCTACTATACGAAGGAGTGACCGCTTCAGAGTTTCATTAATTTAACAATCAGATCAGCAACAAACTACTCATAGAGGTAGAGCAGTAGTATATAAAATGTAACGACACTAAATCCTAAATCGTAGGAACACTAATTTCTAGGGTCTCATGACGACTACAGATATAACGGGCGTAACCTTGACAACTATATATTAGTCTATTAATATTAAACTGCATCAATCGACAAAGTCCTTTATCCTAATATGTAAATAATTAGATAATTTAAAGGTGGACCTCATTTTAAATCAAATATATATTATTAATAATGTTTATATCGTTATGGCATAACATATTGTTCAACATAAATATGAATTTTTATCCGCAATATACAGGCAATATAAAGTGTTAAATTGATGCCAACATGGTATCTCTATTTTCACAAAATAATGAGATTTTGAATACTTTTCAAAATAGACAAAAATACAATCCAGCACAGCAGAATCCCAATGTCTAAAACAACAGCATTCTAGTTTGAAACAAATAAAACAACAGCATTTAAGTTTCAAACAAATAAAACAATTGCATTCTAGTTTCAAACATATAAAACAATTGCATTCTAGTTTCAAACATATAAAACAATTGCATTCTAGTTTCAAACATATAAAACAACAGTATTCTAGTTTCAAACATATAAAACAACAGCATTCTAGTTTCAAACAAATAAAACAATTACATTCTAGTCACAAACTTATAAAATAAACATGATAGTGTGCTATTTAACAGTAAAAACAGAGCATTTAAACGCTATAAAAAATCACATAAACCAAAAATCCAAACTGAACATGTCGAAAAAAAAATTTGCTCCACAATCTGGCCATTTATTTCAAGAACAAAATTTATTTATTTATTTGTTTAGAATTTAATTGGAATATAATATCAACATTCAAAATTCAACAAAGTCAAAAAAAGATAATAATTAAAACTACAACCAACAACTGCCTATTTAATAACTACAGATAGGGGGGAGGAGGGAGGAAGGAAGGAAGGAAGGATAAGTAAGGATGACAATAAGTTGCCCTCTAATTAAGCACATATGCCAGTTGTCTGATTTCGGTTACAAAACTAATTGTATATAAAAGCGAACAGAAACACATGTATAAACACACCGATGCTGCATTGGCGATTGCATACCAGCCACAATACGGTTACATTGGGGATACCAAATACTGGCTGTGTTTCCATGGCATTCGGAATATTAGTATAGAGAGAGAAAGCGACGACAGCGTCATCCATCTGTTGGAATGTTATCTGGGATATACTGTATATACGAGAAAGTCGAACTAACCAACGAAAGAATTATTGTTATTATTTTTTAATTCGAGTTACAATATATAACAGTCATTAGAATATATAACAGGCAAATAATATTACAATTCTTAATAGTAAACTATAACAAAAACAACACTATTTCATCACGATTGAATTATAGAATTGGAAAACTGTACTTAATATCTTACTACACACAGGTTGGTCGAGGGTATGAAGTAGACTATGAAGTTGACTAGCAACTAAGGTGTATATATACATTGTATATATGTATAGGGACGATATGGACCGAATAATCTACCCATTATTCATTAACTTTTGTTAATTAAAAAATTGTAATATTATATAAAAATGATACTATAAATCAGTACAAAGACCAAATTAAGAAATATAACGATTAACTCCGTTTGCATTAAATTGTAATTTATATGAGGAAAGTTTTTGTGTTGATCTAAAATAAACGATATTCTAAATGTTATTAAAACACAGGCGACAATCATTTTTGTTGACTTAAAAAGGCATTATTATAATTCAGAATTCATTCATAATAATTTCAATATAGTGTAAGGTATAACTGATAATGACGATACCCCGTTGGAATCGATTTTAATCGAATTCAATCAATGACTAATTCACACTGGATATTGATTACTATTTAAATTTTGAACACAAATAAATTAAAGTAAGTATATCTTGCTTATCGCGTTAATTAAACAAAAAAAACAATACTGACATATTCAAAATCATCACAAATATAAAAACAATAAATAATTTTGAAATGATTTGTAAAGCCTATAATACCTGTGGTATATTTACGTTCAAATCATATTCTGATTACAATAATCTAGAAAGAAAAATTGAAGCTTCAATGTTGAAAAAAGAGCCGGCAGTTTGTCAAATAAATATCATTAGTTTTTGAGATTGTTTTTTAGATTTTTAGACAATGGCAATTATCCGGGCTGCCTATTTCATGTTAACCATTCGATCAAAAACATCCCGATTACTGCAGACAGATCGGTTGACCCATTAATGTGAATCTTCACTTCATCGGGGTTCCACTATTTTCTAATGCAGAAGCAATACGGGAAAGTTTTAAAGCTTTGAAAGTGTTGTTGTATTAAAATATATATAAATATATATGATTGAAATGATTATTATTTGTACCTCATACAAAATCCAACCTACGCTACTAAATTTACTGTTGAAAATAACGTTTTCTCTGATATGAGATTAAACTATTTCCTACTTCCAAATTAAATTCAATACGAATAAACTAATAATATTATTTCCATAATATGTTATCCTATGTGAGCAAGACATCTTTTTTTAAAATTTAACCGCGTCCTTATGAAATATCCCGACATTTTACTAAGGCTTATACGAAAACAAACGATGGGGGAGGAGGGGGGGAAGGGGGGGAGGTAGAATTTATTTCTAAATTTAATTAGAAGCCTTCTAAACTTAATTAAGATTTACCGTTATTATTTATTACGTCAAGATGAAGGGTTGCAAGTTGCTATAGCCGCAGATGAAACCCAATCACAGACAGAGCAAGATGCATGGCACGATATAATGCTACTGCTCCATGGTGTAGCAGTTCGTAGCAGGCAGGGAGAACTGTTTTTACAACACTGAGCTGAGGTGGTGTGTGTTTATTGTGTTTGAGGGTCGGAAAACAATAATCTGGATATCCTTCTTCTTCTGTGCGCCCAAAATTTATTAAACTCGATAATTTAAATTTGAATATATATCCAGTCAAAAATGAATTATTAAAAAGTCGAAAGCATAATTTATCACAAAGGAGATAGATATATATATTATATATAGAGGTGTGACAGCGGTTTCGGGATTGATATTTAGTCTGGTTTTAGCCATCCGAGTAAAGAATATATATTATTGATTATAATTAAAGAAAAAAGTCATAACATTTTCATGTGATAAATCATTTGTAAAAATAATTATTTAATAAAAATTTGTTAAATCAAGTAGAACATTTGAAGTTATGTTTTGCTATTTTGAAATAAATGGTCGAAAAACTATATAATAAAGGTAATATCTAATTACTATGTTTTGTGAATAAAAAATAGTTAAATTCCATTTTTATGCATCAAAATTGTATTGTTCCCAGTCTTTAAGGTTTATGATTAGAAGAAAACGAATAAGGTTTTGTTTGTGCATTCCAATAGGTTTTCGGCATTGCGATGGGTTTTGTGCATTGCGATGAGTTTTGTGCATAACCAATCTCAAAAAACATAGACAAACAAGCGAAACAATTATAGATCAAATTAAACTTTTAGAAAAAAAATCTACAAATAGACAGATTGGGATTAAGGCAAGTTGTAATTTTAGATTATATATGAAGAGCGTTCTTGAATGACAAATTTATAGTTATTATTTTACGTGTCTATTATAGAAAAACAATTTGAAAAATTAGATCCAGGGAATGTGGAAGCACAACCATCACAAATGGCCACAATCCGTTGTCTCAGGTGACGTTTTGTTCGACCAATATAGGCCAGGTCTTGATCAACAGTATACACTTGTATTAGTAGATCGCAGGACTTCAGGGACTTATAGGAGTACTGTAGGATCTTGGTTGAAATAAATTTGATAGAATAGTAATTTACTAATAAAGAAGCTTTACATATTATATAAAATGAAACATTCCTTCCCTTAATCGTTCTATGTTTAATTCCAGTTATTCCTTTTTGTTAAAAATCAATAAAAACGTTTATTGATATATTTTTATACAGTATTATAACATGTATTGATTTTAGTATTTATTGATTTTAATATATTAAAAATATATATATAATGTTATGTTATAGTTGGGTACAAGAACTTACGCGCCACCCGAAATACACCTCCCTAACCACGTCTCTATACAATATATACGTTTAACATTACTTAAAAACAAATATTAGACAATAAAACTCCCCAAAAATTGACTACAAAGTCTACTCGAATTTTACAGCACCTCAAAAACATATAGTTTTTGAAACAAAACAAGTTTACCAATCTTAAGCTACTGAAAGAAACTGTGATAACTTTATACTTTCGTTTCGGTATATTTATATGGGAGAGTGAAATATCAAAGAAGAATAGAATAAAACTGGATGAAGAATCGAAAAAGTTTTATTTTCAATCCATATTGATTTTCATCTGCTTCGCTTTCATATATATGTGTGTGTGTGTTCGTTGGTTGGTTTGTGCTCATATGGATGGATATACATAATATATATGGATGGAGAGGAGGATAGCGACAAAATTCAATAAAACAACTATCATTTCCGTTCTGAAGGACCATCTGGGGGTAATTTCTGTTTTCAAACAACACACGAAATAGCTTCGGTTACTGGTTTTCCTAAACATTTCCACAACTTTCAATCCTTCAACCTCAACAGTCCATCCTACCCCCCTCGATCCTCCAAACCCCCCTTGATACGCCATTTTAGTATAGCCAGTGAAGTTTGGATGCTCGTTGATAACAACACACAAAAGCGGGAGGGAGAATGCATATCCCACGATAAGAGGAAGAGAAGATATTCCAACTTGAGATAATGTGCAAGCGGGCAGGCATGATTGCCACAAGTGAAATAATCTACCGATGTGATGCATGCCATAATATTGACCGTTTGTGAGGAACACCAGACAGCGTAAGAAAAAGTGGATAGAGATACTTTTTGAATGTATAATCCAAAACTTGTGGGAATCTTTTTTCTCAAGCTAGAAAACAAAAAGAATTGTAGTAATTTTTTTTTTAGAAAATTCGTGAAGCCTTTCGATAAACTGTTTGGTTAAACTTTAACATGTGAAAATTCTTCAAAGGCTTCAATTAAATATTATACAACACATTATAATTATATAGTATACCAACAAATGTATACGTAAAAATACGAACAATGTTAAGAAAGGAAGGCTGACTTTCCATATTCTACTAATATTTAAATTAATGTTTTCTCCATTAAAACCAGAGGTACAAGAATAAACTTATTATTCAAAAAAAAGGTGTCACGAAGTATAACTCACTCTAGAACAATGATAACTTTAATTTCAAAAAATGAAATAGGTGACAATTCTGAATAAAATATTAATTTATAGTTATGCTAGAAATAACATAGGTATAGGCTATTATTCTGGAAACAGGGCTTTCGTGAGAAAACTTTCGCTCATAGATGAAATTCGCAATGCGAGTTAACACGTAGGCACACACAATTGACAGACTGCATATCCTATCCCCCTGTTGCTAAATAGCCCGTTGTGAGAGAGAGAGAGAATTTGAAAGAGAATCACAGAATACACTCAACTCGTTCGTGCTAAGAGATCCAACAAGCTTACGAGGTTCTCTGGGGGATCCCTTCAAATCGAGTATTATTGTCGTCGAGCTCCTTTCTGTACTGACTATATGAGCTATTGCTACGAAAGGGGGGGTTACGACAGGGAGCCCGATATTCCACATTCACGATAAGTTTACTTCAAAGTGGATGGATAATAATACTAACAATAAGGGTACAGAAGAAGAATAGAGAAAAAAGAAAAAATATAATTCGAACATTTTGTCCGAACTGGGTATAAGGTAGGAAAAAGATAATACAATAGGTGGTGCCATGGTTGAGTCTGCTGCACATGACAGACTGCCTGTTAATCCACTAAAATCTGGAGATATTGTTAGGGTATAAAGGAATAATTTAGAGGGACTATAAAGGGAAACACGAAGAAAAGAAGCGAACCTTTTGGTGAATGTATAAAGCCTCTAGTGTCAGTCAATATTATTTGCAGATTAAGAGCTGTCGGGAGCCGCTAAGTTAAACGTCACATACTTATTATTTTCCATTATTAATTAAACGCGTATCTTCTGCAAATATTATAATAACCTGGCTACAAATCAACACTCTTATATTTATACCATACTAATTAACTGTTGGAAGAAACACTGTACTTAAAAATAATTCGCGCAAAACTAGTTGGCTATAAACTATAATAATAAACATTTCAAGCGTAAATTGACATATTTCGAGTAAATCCATTTTCCATATTTATGTCAAAATGAGTATCAATTGTAATATTAAAAATGTAAATACTAAAACACAAATAATTAGAAAAGTTAAAGCTTGTGCGATACCGTATTATGAATAATATGCATGAATTGAAAGTATAGTTTTGATAATTTAAACATATACAAGAGGTTCAAAATTCTATAATAAAATCCAATGAAACATTACATACATTTTTAATAATTAGTCTATAAAATGGCATAAAACTATACATACTGACGAGACATATAAAAATTACTTCAACAAATAGTCATTTGTACGTGTTATAGACACTTAGAACATAATCTTCAGATTAAAAACCGATAAACTTCTCTAACCCTAATTATTTACTTTTTAGTTTTGACAAAGAAATCGAAAGGTAGTGCAAAGTAAACATTCATACTCAAAATGTTCTAAAAGAGGGCATGTACACCAATTAGTTATTTAAATATATATCGCTATAACCGTGATAACTATTAAAATGGGCAAAAACTAAAAATTCAAAAAAAGTAAAACTGGCTAAACTCTTTTTTTTTTAGAAAGACTGGCAAAAATAGAACCAAATCACTCCCCTCACATACACTGGCAGCGCAGCGATTGTTCACTTATATGGCAGGCTTCAAATGTTAATTAAAAACTAACATTATAATCTCAAGTAAAACACACACACGCCATTTCCAGGCTCCACGCCGCATCCATTAGAAGTCTTCAGACTGTAAAAAGACGGCTTTGCCTCTATTCATCATCACAACAGTAACTAACCATACCATAATACCATACGACTCCGGGGGTTGGGGGGG
>JAUZND010004108.1:0-11879 GCA_034780555.1 Coelogynopora nodosa
CTGTAATCCAGGCCGCACCTGCATAGTCAGCCACTGATCTAATGAATCCAATGTATAACGTTCTCAGGTCTTCGTTGTCATCATCAATCACGGTATTCGTGGTATGTAATTTAACCGTTGCAGCTGAACAAAGTTGTCAACGCGAGAGGTTATTTCTCAAATGTTTTTCTTCGTCTCCTGAATCTTCATTAGAAACAGTACCGTTTTCAGGAGGCTCAATATGTCTTAATATTAATAATTGTAATTTATACACAAAAATCATTTTGAAATATTTAAAAATTGTAGTCTTATGTTATTATACATTTCATGTTAATGATATTGATAAATATGTTAAAAGTTTGTAGATGTTAAATTTCTTTATTCGATACTTTAACAACAATAGAAACACTGAGGAACAATAGTAGCAGCTATACGATGAAACATATGCAATTCTATGGTAAATAGTTAAATACAATTTGGTTTTGAGATGGAACGTTACTTAGATAATAAGAAACAATGAATTAAAGTAAAATAAGAAACATTAAGTAGAATTTAAAATTATGTTTCAGGGTTAAACTTCAAAATTCATAGATAATTAGCATGTGTGGTATTTTTTGTTTTTCAATATTATCTGTAAACGGATACTACTGACAATTTTCGATGTGAAGAGTTAACTATCATCCATACCTGTGACCCTCTCAGAGAACGACGTCTTCATGTACTCAGCTCCTCCTCCCTATCCCGGGGTGGCACCGGCCTCACCCTACATGCCTCCTGTACCTCAGCAACAAAGTTACCACAATGGGGCTGGAGCCGCGGCTTCTGGCGGCTATGATCAGAGTGGAATGACCCCCGCAGAACAAGGCAAGGCTTTCATTTCTTTTTAGATATTTTTATTGTTTTTTTTAAGGATTGTATATTACAATATATTTGAAATACCCCTACCGTATTATTCATTATGAAAAATAATACTGTTTATGAATTTTACTGTCTCAAAAAAACGTCAACTAATTTTAATTTAGTTAATATGGGACTTGAAAGTAGTCCTACGTAACGCCAGTGTGCAAAGTATTTTGTTAGGATATTCGAAAGAGAGCTTTTATAGATTTTATATTATAATGAAAAATTTAATTTAAATAAAAATTGTCAGTTTTATTGAAGTTGGCGGAAAGCATTATAGTATATTAAAAGTTAGTAAAAAAATTACATGTATGTCCTCATTTCATTACAACATTTCAAAAATGTAAATGTCTAAAAACTTTATGTTTAGTATTTCTAGTCCAAAGTTACAAAACAACGGATGTTGCCATTTTATCGATAAATCATTAAATAATAAACATAGAAGGGTTACAACCCCAGGAGTCCCCTCGAAAACATACATTTTTTTGTTGGAAAAAGTGTTTACCATATTTTTAAAATATTTTCTTACGTTGAAAGTTAAATATTAATATATACAGCAATTGATATATTTCGGTGCTTTATAGAGATGAATTTGTATTACTATATTATAACAATATTATATACGTTAATGTTGCTTTTCTATTTTGTTTACTGTCGAATACAACTTTGAAAAAGTTATAATTAATTTAATTGTTAATTATAATTTTTTATTCATTTGGTATAATAAAGGCAACAATTAAAATTGATATCATGGACTAATGTTATTGTAATCATGTTCAAATTTGATCGAAATAGCAGCAAAAGAAAGGCCATCAAATGGAAATTTTGAAATGTTAATTTAAGGGTGTCCTTGAGTTGAATAAATTTTGTTTGAGCGGCGTATTTAATTTAGTACTTATCCCATTAGAATGTGTCTATTGTTATTATGGTGAAGAGAAACCCAGCAATGCGTACAATCTATTCACCTATTTCATCCTAATTTATTTAATGCTAAAATGTTATGGTCAAATCTTCCAACAGTATCTATTTCACAATAACGTATTTTGAAAAAAAATTGTACATATTTTCCAGTAATGTTACTATTTGAAAAAAATATGTAAATAGAGAATTTTGTAAACTTTTACATTCAAAAGTACAAAAATACCGAAATATTGTTTCCCACTAGTTTACCTTTTTCCCAAACTTTTCTATAATTTTCACTAATCAAGCTGGACATAATTGATTTTTTAAATGTTTATAGTTTAGATTTATTCTCCCGAGTAGTTACGGAAAATTACAACAAATTGTCATTCTCCTACATTACTGCATCCCCCACTACCACCTTCCATTCAATCAGCCAAAGCAGCGGAAGCAGCTGCATCGGGCCACACGACAGGGTACTATGACCCCAACAATCCACACACGGTCTACGCACCCCCACCTCCCTCCTACCATACCGTTGCACAGGACAACAACCAAGCCAACGCACCTCCGCCGTACAATCCAAGCTACAAGAAGAACGATTAAATGCTGAGTGGACAAACTGGTCTTCTTCATTCCTGCACTGACAATTTGCTTTGTTGATTCACTATTCAGAATGTTTGATAACTAACTCAGCATGTGCGTGTTGTGTGTTGTACCTACATTGTTATTCTGCGCCGCTATTTCTCCGAATATAATTTGTAATCATTAATTCATTTCTGTTCTTATATTTTAATTGTTAAATATTCTATCTAACCTTTTGGTAATGTGCAATATATCATTATACAATATATGGCTATAGGTACTCATGCTTTCCTTATTTTTTGTAACTATTTCCCATCGACAGTTTTTATTTTATTTATAAAACTGTAAAAACATTGCGTGGTGGTGTTCCATTAACAAACGTAGCCAAAATGTTGTTGCCATTCAGATTCTCATATACATTTGTTTTTATCGTATATTTAACAAAATGTTTCTTTCTTCATTAAAACAGTATTATTGATGTATATTTGTTATGGTGAAATATAATAAATTGTGTAATTTCAATTTTGTAACCAGACGTTAATGCATTGTCATACTATTGAAATTAAAAAATATCCTGCAATACTTGTCCACCATAAAAGTACATTCATACATAATGTATTTCATCAGTTAATAATAATATTATATTAATATTATATATATAATATTAATAATAGTTAATAATAATTTCGCTTTTATTCTCCTAACAAATGGGATATACATATGTAATGTAAATGAGTTTTGGACTAAACATTCTTTTTATGGTATTTTTATTGTTATAGAATATTTAAAATGAATGATATATTTACAGGAATTTAATTTTAATAGTTTAGGTTCTTTCCCTTAATTTAAACTATTTAGTCAACTATAGTTGCTATATAGTTGTTTAAATCTATGTTTCTTGCCTATATTCTTTATTTTAAACCGACGAAAATGTTACAATACAATATTAATTTATTTGTTGCATATATTATTTCTAAATGTGATGAAAAACAGTAATATCAATAGTTTCGTTTAATGTTCATCAATAAAAATTTATGAAACATGTACAGAGTAAATAAAATATTAAACTTCAACTCAGATTATATAGTCTATCACGCAGCTCTACAAAGTTAAGCTAGCATGCGAAAATAAATCAATAAAGTGCATTCAATTTACAAAAATGAGAAATAGTGCAATGTACTATAAATTTAATGTAAAAATATAAACAACGCGTGAGAAAAGTAATCTTGTTTTATAGTCGCCATCTTCTATTAATAATTGTCCCACAACTTTTCTAACATGGCGTCATATATTTATCACCTTTATAGTACATTTGCAATGTTTTCATTCATTTTTGTCAACTTTATTACAGTGATGAACAATGAATAAAACGTTAAATATTACTATCTTTTATTTGCCTATAATAAGCGATATATGCGCAACGAAAAAGTTATTTACCAATTGCTAGATATGGCCGACTTTAGTTGATAATTGTTTTTAATTGTGAATACCGGGTTCACACAGGTCATTAAAGTCCTAAGTATTAAAAAGTTTTTAAATTCGAAATCGGTTTTGGAAAAAAGTTTCGACTAGTGTGCTTAATGCCAATACTTTTATTAAAATAACTTTACTTGTTATTAAGTATTATTACATAAGGTTATTGATAAATTTATAAGAATAAATTTCGTACAATACTTTATTTATATATTTTTAATTCTAAATGTTTCATAAGTTTAGTGTGTATTATTGTTTATGAAAAACAAAAATTGTAAATGACGAAGTAAAGTTATAAATTTGGTAAAGGGAAACGATATAATATATGATTGTTATAATTGTAATCCATTTTATAGATATACATATATATACTCGATTTGCTGCGTTTATAATTTGGGCAAAATTTTGTTGAATATATTTAATTGATCAATTCGTATAATTCATATGACTTGTGTTATTGTATTTTTTATAATTTAACAAATTACGTTACGCAAAAAATAAGGTTAAGACTCCGCCGTTGGCGATTAGCACCGTAACCAAACAGCAAACACTCCGCTTTTAAAAACATACATATGTTCAGGCAGATATACTTCCTCTGCATAAGGAAACATATAATTAATTTTAACCTTTACCACGTTTATCTGTATGAAATAATGGATTGTGCAACTTGGTTCCAAAAAACACTGATTCATTATTTTACATACATATGTTTAACACATTATAAGGCCTATAGTAACACATTAATTAAAAAACACATATTTGTTTGTAAACCTATATTAGACGATATATAAACAATTGGAAGAATACTTAATTATACGAAAATTAATTATTAACCTGATAAAGGGTACAGCATTTTGGTAACAAATACGTAAAAAATATACATATTAGACATTTTCAAATTTGTCTGTGTATAATGATGGGCAAAAACAAACAATGTAGGCTATATTACCAACAATACAATAAAATATAATAAAGATATGGGTGAAACAGAGAAGCACTTAAGCTCATAAGAGCCCCGATTAAAAAATCCAAGTGCAACAGGAGGTAAGTGTTAAAAACACATAAAAACATGTTGCAGCTAATCAAAATTTAAATATTATAATTTTTCAAACTTATGAGGCCGTATGCGGAATCCTTCCTCCAATAAGGCAATTTCTCCGAATCAGGCCTTGCTTCAAATTTACGCTTAATCCTTAATAAAATATCGCAGATCGATTGAGAAAGCCTTATTGGAGTAGATTTTTACAATTCGAAGAAAGATTCTGCATACGGATTTCGAGGAAGTCTTGAGATTCGCCGAAATAAGGAAGGATTCTTGCATTCGGCCCTTAATCAATGAACTATATACCTTTTTTCTAAAAATAAAATTAGCGTAACCTAAACAACGGCATATACCACCACCCTCCCCATTGCGTGACGTTACGCAGAAGCAAACGCCACACCCCCACCCCATCCTGCGAAACGATATTTGTGAATGGCCCCTGATTTACCTAAAATATAACCTTATTTTAATTTTTAAACAGTTTTCTTATATTTAAATTCATCCGAAGATATAAACTTTAATCGTCATTTTAATTTGTATAGCACAAAGTTCATACTGAGGATCATATAACGAATATAAAACACAAATAACAATTTTTAATATTTAAGTCACCAGTAAACTTTTTTATAAGAAATATTATTGAGATGATAATTATTATTTAATTAGAATTTTGTTTTAATTAAGTAACCATATTATCAAATTGTGCTGTCATTAGTTACATAATCTTGTGATAATTACGAAAATGGGCGACAATCAAGCACCTGAAAATATTTCTCATAAACCTGAGATTTTTATTGAACGTACGTTAGCAATTATTAAACCAGATGCTATCCATAAATCAGAGGAAATTGAAGATATTATACTGAGGTCTGGATTTAGCATTCTCCAAGTGAGTTTTTATTGACTTTTTATATAATGTTAAATGTATTATGCCTAACTCATAATTTCTTATTTTACGTTCTGGATGGAATTTGCATATTAAAATACGAAATTTTTATATAACATTATTCTTCAGTTATAAAATTTAAAACAGAATAAATAAAAAAATCATAACTATATATTCATAAAAACGAGTTACAAACTGTTATATATTTCTATTGTCATTGAAGATGTTATATCTCCACCTAGACGGAAAAATTATTTCTAGGCTATATATCTTCTTAGTTGAAAAAAATGTTTTTTAGGTTATATATTTACATAATTATTAATAGCTAATATAAATATGATAATACTGTTATATATAATATTATTATTGTAAGTTATACCTAATGAATAAAATACTATGTTATTTTTATGAGCTAAATATTTTAGGCTGACATTTAGATGAAAAAATGTTTCGAGGTTACATTTCTGCCTAACATATTTAGCTCATAAAAACAACATAGTATTTTATTCATTAGGTATGACTTAGAATAATAATATTATGTATATATATAACCTAGGCTGACTCATAGCCTAGACATTATTTTTCTGTCTAGGACTAGGTGGAGATATAACATCTTCATATTTATATTTATTTATAATTCTTTACAATGAATTTTATAAAATATATAACCTTTAGACTTTATCACAAATTTATCCACTTAATTAACTACATATATAAACTTATCTTTAACTTCCAATTCAACTGCATATTAAATTACAGTTGAATCTATAGCTAAATCATATAGTTTAATTAATAGTTCAATTTACTGTTTAATCAAAATGTAAACCAATTAGCAGTTAAATTAAAATTAAGTAATATAAATAAGTTATTACAATATACTATTATTTAAATTAAACAGAATATTATATTCTTGACCTTAAGCTAACATAATATATATATATATTTTAAAGTATTTAAAAAATTATTAAATAAATTATTTATATTATAAAAAATAAATTATTTTTATTTCAGTTATCATTTAATAGTTATTATGTTTAAAATTATAAGACTATAAATAATATTTATTTAATTAAATAAATAATTAATGAAATAAAAATAATTATGGTCAATCATGTTATATACGGTTTATAGTCTATAAAGGATACTATATCATTTTTATTATATAAATATAGGATTCCTTCAGATCTGGATATTTAATAGTAAGGTAATTTGATTAAAATTTATTATTTTTTTAAAAATATATAAACTTATATAATATTTTTAAATATTGTTATCATTAGCCATTAAGTAAATATATGGTTTTATACTTTAGTAATTTCTATAATTATATTAATTATAGTTTTTTAACCTCATAGCTTCTTTTTAGAATATTGTTTAATTCTCAACATATAAACTTATTTGATATTTTATAATTATTTGTTTTATGTATATATTTAGATAATATATTGATGGTAGTGATAAACAGATTAATTATAAATAGGTATCTTATTTATTTTACTAAGCATATTAATGATGGTCACATAGGACTAAGTAACTAGGTTATTGCTAGGTTAGTATGTAAACTTATTGAATTTACTAAGCATTTTAATTATGGTTATAGTTTATGTATATGTATCTATAATATGTGATAATAATATATTGATTAATATTTTAAAAACAATTTAATAATTTATTTTATAAAATAATTAACTTATATAAGTTAGAGATATATTATTCTTAATTAATAAAATTAAAAATTATATATAATGTCATATTATATTAAACAATTACTATATTGGGTTAACTTTATGTAAATATTGTAATTATTTTTGCATATAGAATAATGATTGGATTATTAATATTAAAAAAACAATTTAATAAATAATTACTAACTGAGGTATATTAGTACACATGAACATAGCCAGATGTATGCACATGCATACAGTTCAAAAACAGGCTAGTGCCCTTTAAAGGAACCTAACAAAAAAAAATACAAAGAAAGACTGGAAAGAATACACTTTAATATATATATATGGGCATGTTTCAAAATAATTACCATTTTTTCCCCAAAAATTTACAAAAAAATATTTATTTATTTTTTATATTTTTTTGGTATAATTACAATCTTATAATGATTTGTAACTGAATAGTATACAGTATTTTAATAGTGTATGTCATTTAATTGGCCTCAATATACTCCTCTAAATGTGTAACGAACAAATGCGACAATAGATGATGAGTAATCTTTCAAATATTGCAAATGAAATAAATAGCATCAAATTTTGATAACAAATATTTTTATTAATAATATATTCTTTATATTTACAGAAAATAATTGATCTAATCCTGTATCTTTATTATAACTAATAAAATTGACTACTTTCCCTAATATAGAAAGTAGCAATAAATAAACAAAAATATACCTTTAATTTTTACTATAGCATATATTCATAATTTGAGTAAAAACAAAATAATATAGTTTACATATGTGTTTTATTCCTAAAAGTAACATACCAATTGAATTTAAATAATAGTCTAAATATACTCAATTAATGGCTTTAAATGTAACGAACAAATACGACAAATAGTACAAAAAAATCAAATATTATATTTTAATCTTCCTTTATAATTCAAAGCAAAACATATATATTATTACTCTATGCGATTAGTGTATACTGTATAATGCGTGTAATAATGCAGTAGGTATACTATATAGTATAAGGTATAATATGTACTGTCCATGCGTTAATATATAGTTAAGTTATACAATTGCAATGTAATAATTAATAATAATAGTTATATAGATAGCGAAAAAATGAGACAGAATATGATAAATAACAATTTAAGTTTCATTGTTTACATATATCACATTCAAAATAAGCCTTCTTCTTACGTGTGATTGATTGTGGCAGACATTTAGAACAAATTAAACCACCTTGGACATAAACAACACTGAAGCCAAGGAAAGTTCTTAGTGGTAGCATATTTGGAAGTACAAGTAGAACATCTATCGGAATCAAAAGAATATTTGTTGTTGGTTTTCATTAACTGTGTAGAATATTCGCCCAATTGTTCTATACAATTGTCGATTTCTCCGACCATACAATTTTTTTTATTGTCGATGTAATCAACTGCAACTGGAAACAATGTGAACTGTAGAGTTGCATAGTGAGCTGATTGGGGTTCTTCGCGATATCTCACATTTATAATCTGTGAATAATCGACATCCATAGGAACTAAATTCGAAGGTTGTGTTTCTCTAAGAAGTCTATACGCTGCGTTTGTTGATGGTCAGCATTAAACAAATGTTGAGGTATACTTTCTCCATGTCACTAAATAGTTCATTTAATAAATCGATAATAAATTCCGAAAGTTTCTCAAATCAATATTTCTTTTTTGTTGTTTTGATTGTTTCAGTTTTTTTACCCAGGTCATCTACTTTAACGGATTTTGTAATTGTCTCTACATCACCATACGACCACCGTTTCCACGATATTTCTATGTTTTTACACCTTTTATCCTGAATCATCAGATCAAACAACTTACGCAAATTGTTTGTACATTGTTCGCATGATCAGTCTAAGCATGTTTTACTAAAATAATTGCATTACAAACCCATACAGTGCTGATGCAAGCTATTGGCTCTAAAATAACGCAGATATCTATGCTATAAAATAACGCAACAACATCCTGGGTGGGCTTATGGCGAGGCGGTCAGCCGAGACTCTAATTTGCACGTAGTGCAATTTTTTAAAGGCTTCAATAACTAGAATGTATATAAATGGTTGATGATATCCTATATTATTTTGTTTGAGAAATTACTTTCATAAACCGCAAATAATTTTTTTTATATAACACAACTTCTGATTTCATAATTTATTTACATTAGATTAGTTGGGATATGTGTATTATGTACAATATATGTCAGTTATGTTTTAGTTAGGAACAGTTTGTTATTATTAAAGTTTCTTGGGAATTTTTGGTAGTTTTTCAATTGCTGCTGCATTCGATTTTCTCTTCAATAATGAAGCTTTCTGTAAAGCAGAAAATGTTGCCTTTTCTAGAGCCTTTCGTTCGATTCTAAAATCAAGAATGAAATTTCGTTCGATTCTAAAATCAAGAATGAAATTTCGTTCGATTCTAAAATCAAGAATGAAATTTTTGGATGCTTGTTCCTTTAACTTCTCCGCTTCTCATCTTCCCATCTCCAATCGCTTCAACTCTGACAAACGTTCATGATCTTTTAGAATAGTCATGAGAATACGCTTCTCCTTTTCTTCAGCAATCTTCTTTGCTTCGAGCAGCTGCAATTCCTTCTCTCTTTTCTTCGGATCATTTATTTGTGCTGCTCTTGCATTGAGACCATATTATTCGACAAGCTTTTTGGAGATATGCATATTTTAAAGTTTTAAAAAATGATGATTAAATATAAAAAACGCAGAAACCTAGAAATATGTAAAAAAAACTAACGCATAACGCAGTTTTTAGCAAAATTACAGTATCAGCACTGCAGAAACCCACCATGAAGCGCACAGTAAGCAACCTGGATTCCAGCCGCACTCTGATTGGCACCGACAGACACCGCGGATGCCGACGTCGTTATCACGTGAAGCGCTCCCATTGGCTGCTGCATCTTCGGATCGATACTGCTCAGCGCTGTAGCTGACGTGGCAGCTGACGACGAGGACACGACAGCAGGCAGGCTTTGATGACGCTGCTGTTGCTGCTGGTGATGGAACTGCTGCCCCGCTGGTTGGACCAGGTAGGAGTGCTGGGGACAGGCGGCCACTTCCGATATCATCCCCAGAGGGACGTAGCGTTGGTCGTTGGAGTCCAGAGAGACGTAGCGCTCGGGTCCGATAGGCGAGGAATTCAGTGTGATCGGCTGACGTAAAAGGAGGCGCAGAAGTTTAGTGTGTTTCCATTGGGGATTTGATACTGATAATACAAAACTCGTACAAAACATCAGATTCTGTGTGGCTATATCAAAAAAGGTGAACAATCACAGAGGTTACTCCTAAAGAGGGATCAAACGAGAAGACGCAACAAACTCGACGCAGGTCAGTTAGATATGGGGATAGTGCAACCTGGCCAAAGACATGACAGACAAACTGTAGGGACCACACCTACCTGCCGATCCAGAGTGCTTCCATCGGAGTCAGAGAGAATTCCGCTGGTTTCATCGCTGCCCTGACCTGTGGGCATCAGGTTGGTCGTGAAATTGACCACTCCTGAAGAACAGAGAGACAAACAGGCTAAGAATCTAATCATTCTATTCATTATCAAGTATTGATCACCATGTATTTAATTTCTATATTATAATTACTATGTATTGATTACCATGTATTGACTACCATGTATTGATTATCACTGTATTGATTATCATGTATTGATTACCATGTATTGATTACTATGTATTGATTATCATGTATTGATTACCATGTATTGATTATCAGGTATTGATTACCATGTATTGATTATCAGGTATTGATTACACACCTTGCCGAGATTCGCTGGGACTCTCGACCAGATGTTCAAGACCCACTCCTGGCATGGAACGATCCAGAAAGTTCTCGTCCAGGAAATCCTTTGCGATGTGACGTGGCCGATTCAACCCCGGAGCTAAAGAAAGGGGGGGGGGGGGGGGGTTGTCAGGGCGGGGAGAAATGTGCATAGTCATTGATATTTTGTGAGGATAAAATAATATTAGTGATGAAATGAATAAATAACCAAATCAGTTGTAATACTCAGTCATTGTGTTGTTTGCTCTGAATATATCTCAATCTGGAGTTTCTGAATCTCGAATTCAAGCAAACAGATTTACATTTCTTTTAAAAAACGAACTGCTTTAAAGATAGCAATTTATTTCAAATTAATAAATACACTTTATGTCTATAAGAATATATTAACACGTTATTTACGATTGCTATCTAGAATACTATCATATATTCAGGCATGGGATTGAGACATTTTAAAAAATCGGGAAATCCACTCGGACCTTGGATAAGCGAGCGGAACGAGCGAAGTTTAATTCGCGCCAAAAATTTTTGAGGTTATTTTTAGCTAGAATGCATATAAATGGGTGTTTAAAATATCCCATAATATATTATTTTGTTTAAGAAACTACTTTCATAA
>JAUZND010004109.1:0-32607 GCA_034780555.1 Coelogynopora nodosa
TCATCAAATTTAGTTTATTTATGAACAAAAAGTTTTAATTTGCTGTACTCATTGTCATATAGGACACACAATTAAAATTAATTATTTATTTAAAATTTAAATTTAAAAAAATAAACTAAGACATCATTAATATACATTTTCTCTGAAACTTTTGATATTTATAAATATTTAGCATAATTGATCAATTAGGAGGGAAATCTCTCATCATGCAAAGACTCATGAGCAACGAAAGAGCCATTAGATACCAAGCATTGGTCGTATTACACAAACTAATGCTTCACAATTGGCAAACGATAGAAAACAAAACATTATTGTCCACAGAAACACAAGAAAATTAATAATAAATTAAAAATTAAAAAAATTAGAGTTAAAAACATTTTATTAACTATTAACACTTTACATTGTACAAATAAAGATATACAATGACTTTTCTTTGTGTTTAAAATAAATTAGTTTTTATATATATATTATGGTTATTACAAGATTAAGAATAGTTGACTCGTGGGGACTGACTAATTGACTGCTACCACAGGGCCAATTTTAGATTCATCCGAGGTATCATTCAGAGCACATGACGTAACACTAGGCTGTACAGGAGCAACGTCGCATACTGGAAATACAGTGGCAGGCTTATCACCAATACGCAAATTTTGGTTATCAACTTGATGTTGTTGATAGTAAGCGTGGATGGGGTAAGTTGGTTCCATACTTTGAGGTGCATAATGCATGTTTGAAGGGTCGTAGTAAGTCTGCTCGTAGGTAGCATATTGGTTGTTGCAATAAGCGTCAGGGGCAATTTCTTCCGGTACATAGTTGTATTGGGGGTCATAGTCGTTGGGAGAAGGGAGTCTGTAGTTGTCGTATTGAACCCCGTACGGCTTATCGTAGTCGAAGCAAGGGGGGATGTAAGCATTTTGACTGGGGTATCGGTTGGGAATGAATTGTTCCGACCCGTAGTAATTTTGAGAATCGAGCATCATGTGAGTAGGGACTGTTTCTGTATTGGGTATATAGCGAGCTTGATATTGATCGTCGGCCTGGGTCACCATTCCACCGTTCATGTTACTTTGACGTGTCTCGGGGCATGGGGTTTTAGATCTGTGAGTGGGATTCGCCTGGAATCGAGATTTCGACTCTTCGGCAAAGCTCTTGTTTGCAGGATTATTGGGATCCGCGATATGGCCATTTTCAGAGCGTTCCATGGATCTCATGGGTAGTGTTGAGTTGATCTGTGAAAACATGATTATATGGTAATCGACATTGACGTCGGGCATTTCATCGATGGAATAATCGGGGAAAGAGCCATTTCTATATACATCCAAGGTAGAATGGTTACTAAAGGTTTGTCCGTTGCTGAATAAATACGACACGTTTCCGGGATTAATATAGACGAACCCTTCTTGAGGTAGTACGCTGAGAACAAGTTCTAGAGGAATATTGTACGTATCAGCAGCTATTTTGAACCTCTTGTCTACATGACGAGTGCACCAATTTATACAGCGCATGGCACAGCCCTTAAGAGGGTTAGCCTGATCCCAACATAAACTAACGTATTCTTTTAAAGTTAGATCAATAACTTTATCAATAAAATTGTTAATCTTCTTTTTGAAACTAAAATTCTCCATGTTTTTGGAACAGCGTGCTCTGAACAATTTCAAAAACAACCAACTTGCTGATTCCAACTCGGACCTGGCCAAATCTTTATTCACATGTCTTTTGGCTTGGTACGACGACAGGTTTGATTGTTTACGATTGTCCATAAAGCTATTCAAACTCTTGCCCTTTAACCGCACTCTTCGTCTATCCACTGCATTGACTACCATTTCGTTGATGCAAATGTCGCTAAAGTCTGAAAAAGGCTTGTAGAACACGTAGGGTAAGCTGTCGGGATACTGACTTTGAGTATTGCAGTTTGGCAGCTTATTTTGTTTCAGAGCGTCCGTTTCGTTGTCCGAGGCGTTTGCACTGCTAAATTTCCCTTCGTTTGTAGAATTTGACGGAGATCTCGAGTAGGAATACGTTTCCGAACTAGAGACGGTGCTAATAGTCTCTAGATTCGTTTGTTTGATTCCTGATATCGCGTGCCCAGATTCTGAAAAACTGTACTCCAATTTTGAAGATGAACCAGACATAAAATCTAAATTTAAATTTAAATTTAAATAAAATGATTATTAAATGTACAAATTCGTTTACTTAAAAATGTAGTTAAAATTCTCCAATAAATTTAGAGATTTGCAAAAATTACTGACAAATTACAGCTGGATTTTCAGTTATATAGTTACCATGCTGATAAGCAAAATAATCAATTGAAAACGTCTTGGCACAAAACTCACAAAAGTTCAAACAACCATTTTCAATAGGTAAAGTGAATTAGTGAATAGAAATCAGGCTATCGAGTATAATATTCGACACTATACCCTACTATATCTATGGTTGTTGGTACAATAATAATTATTGCTGTTTTAAAAATGTATAATAAAAACTACGCATAATAAATTGCCAATAATATGAATTGTGCAAAAATAATAATGAAATGAAAACAAATATTTGAAAAAACATGTTATTACAACATAAAAATGCATTCAAAAATTTAATTTAAAAAAAACTTACCATAATATTACTCAAAGATGAACATTTTCATTTTTTTATTTTTCACTATCGCAAATTTTAAAAACTTTCTACTGTAAAATAAAATACACGTACCTAATTTTCTGGGCATTTATTTCGTGTTTTCAAAATTACACGAATAAATTTTTGTGCAAAATTGCGAAATTTGAGACATCAGTTTTAAAAAGTTTGTAACTAATCAAACAAATGTAAAAATCCTAGATACTTTTATTTTATCGATTTTAAAGCTTAAATGGTAGATACAAAAATTGTATTAGAATACTCCAAAATTTTGTCTACAAAATATTCAAAAAGTGAAATTTTAAGATGCGCAATTTTTTTTCACTTTTCAATGAATTTTTTTTTTATTTAAAAAAATTTTAGAAAAATGTAGTGAATCTTAAAATACTTACAATAATGTTTCCTTTTTGTAGGTTTTCTTTTTATAATGTCAAAAGTTGTAAAAATATATCAATCTGTAAATTTTCAAATCATTTTCCGAGGTAAGTACAAATTATGAAATAATACAACGTATGTTTGTTAGTTTAGATCGTAACTTTGTTTACTCATATCATTTCCATGGAGTTAATGTTGTGCAGACGGCGAGTCTGACTGAAAAGAGCACGTTTATAAATTTATAAATTAATACGTTTTATAGGTTAATTTGAATTATTATTTCTTTTACGTTTTAATTTTGTTCTAGTTTCATGAATTAATTATCTAGTGATATTCTAGTCATTAAAATTTAAAATTTACAAGATTGAGCTGTGTTTATTTTGTTATTATTTTTGATAAATAAATAAATATTACGTCATAAAATTTAATTTAAAATGAGAATTAATAATCATTTTAACAATTTTGATTGATTTTTTAAATTTTGAAAATTACGTGTGTGAATAATGATTTCTGTATCAATTCTGATACTGTTTCTAAATTTTAGAATTTAATTTTAAAGTTTAAATTAAACAATGATGTGAATAAAGTTGTGTTTAATTTATTTTAAAACACGTGACAAAAATATTAATTTTTTTATTTTAATTTTAATTTTAAAATAAATGGAAAATTCCAGGTTAATTAATGTTGGAGTTACAGAATATTTGGGAGATACTATTGGCACTGGTCTGTTGAAATCAAGGTTCCTTTTTTATATTTTTTAATCAAAAAAATGTTATTTACAATAATTATTGTAAAACTTATAATTGAACATACGTTTGGAAAATAAATATAGAATTCTGTTATATTTATAAATAAATATAAATATTTTACAATTTTAACGATTATTTCGAGAAATTTTCGCTTTTGTTTTATTTTTTTAGAAAAATTTAGTTTACATATTTTCATGTGAATCGGAAAATAATTTAAAATTTTAATAAATTTTTTCATAAATATTCACATTTTTTAGCTTAATTTTTTACAAAAATTATTTGATTTAAAAAATTTTTTAAAAAATTAGTCTTTATGATTATATGATTCTAACAATTTGTTTTATTATTTTGGGAAAATTTGTTTTCATATCTTTTATCTTATTTTTTTACAACAATTATTTGATTTAAAAAATGTCTTTATGATTCTATGATTCTAACAATTTGTTTTAGAATTTTAACATTTTTTCGTGAAATTTTGTTTTTTTTTATGAATATTTAACATCTTTTCCTATTTTTTTCTCCAAAATCTTTGATTTTCGTAATATTATAACGAATTTAACGAATTTTTCAAAAAATTGGTCTTTTTGAGATATTTTTCGAGAAATTTTGTCTTTTTTTGCTTTTAATAAATTTTTTAATAAATATTTCGCGTCTTTTATCTTTATACATTAACAGAATTTTTCAAAAAATGTGTTTTTTTGATTCTAACATTGTTTCGAGAAATTATCTCTTTTTTCGTAAAATCTGTTCATTTTTATAACTTTTTATATAAAATTTTTGTATTTTAAATATTTTAACCAGAATTTTTTTAGTTTCTTTTGTTTTTATCATTTGATTGTTTTAATTTATTTCAATTAGTTTTTGAAAAATTTAATATTTTCTTCATATTTTAAATTAAAATAATTTAATTGCAAAAAATATGCTTTTTAAAATTTTTTTCCGAGAAATTTTTATTTTTTGTAACTACTTTTAAAAATAATAATAATAATATCCTTACTTATTAAAATTCAGATGCAGCGACTTTGTTGTAAATGAAATTGATTCCAAAGATAATATTGTCTCTTTTGAAAAAATAGATTTAAAACCAAACTGTAAAACTATCGTCGAAAATGAAACCAAATTTGAATCAAAATCTCTAGAAATGAATGAAAAATTAATGAAGGAAATTGATTCAAAAATAAATGGATTAGGTAGTGACGTTGGAGATGAAGGATGGTGTGAGATAGTCTTGGAGCCTTTATTAAACACTAAACAGTACAGAACAAGTATTCATCGATATATTCGGGTAGTTTATGGAAATAAATACGTATCGGAATATAAATTAGATCCAAACACAGACAGTAATAATAATAATCTTGAAACCCTTTCCGATTTTTCAGCCTTACACTCACTAAAAACTAATGTTGCACAAAAACACGATGGTATATAAAATTTGCATTATTTTATAAAACTAATTTATTGTAAAATTATTTGTGTAGCTGTCACAAATACTGAACAAAGTGTCGATATTGTCGGGAATAAGTGGCCCAAAATAATAGTCCACAAGAGAAATAAAACTAGTAATATTTTACTAAGAAATTGACATTTTAATAATTTATGCTGGTACATTATGATATTATGGATAAAAATGTACACATTTTTGATGACAAGCATTTAGTGTCAAATTTAAAAAATTATAAATATTATAAATTGCGAATAATTAAAATTTAATAAATTTTTGTTGCATATAATTTTTGGGTCATTTTAATATTATTTTACGTAAATTTAATTCTTTTAGACGACAGACAGAGACCAGAAACTGTAGGAAAACACGTTATTTGTTGTATGGCTAAAATGAACGTTGATACTGGATCTGCCATGTCTACTATTGCTTCTAGACTAGGGTAAGTTGGACATAAAACTATTATTTTTTATAAATGTTCTTAGCATTTCGAAAAATAGAATTTCCTTTGCTGGGAATAAAGATCGACGGGCTTTTACTGTTCAAGAAATATCGATAAAAGGGTATGTAAATTATTTGACTAGATTTTTAATTATAATTATAGTTTTTAAAAACTGGTTAATTAATTTGAAAATTTAGAAAATCGATTCAACAAGTAGAAAAGATTAATCCTTTGCGAAATTACATTAGATTGTCAAATTTTAGATATTGTAATGAAGGTGTCACTCTCGGAAAATTAAACGGAAATTATTTCAAGATTTTTATAAGAAATTTCAAATTCTCCAAAAAAGAATCGTTAGTTGAAGAAATTTTAAATAAATTTAAAATTAACGGATTTATCAATTATTTTGGTGGTCAGAGATTTGGAACTGCGAGTATTGCGACTCATGATGTCGGAATGTAAAAAATTTAATTTTAATCATTAAATTAAAACTATAGTTCATATCTTAAAAAAGACTGGGACCAAGTAATTAACAAGATATTCACGTCAAGAGACTACAAGCTTCATGGTAATTTAAATTAAATTTTTTATTTAATTTTCAGATTCACACGAATCTAGCGTAAAAAAATCGTGGTTAGAAAATCATGACCCTCAAAAAATCTTCAAAATGCTAAAACGAACCCGCTGCATCGAATACGACCTGGCTGAAGGATTATGTAAAAAAGCGAAACTAGATAAACTGGGAGCTATTCATAATGTAATATAAAAAATTACTAATTTTTAATTTCTAAAATTATGTCGTGTTATTTTTTTTCCATTTTCATTTTCGTGTGAATATATTTATTTTTTTGACGCTTTTATTGCATTTTTATAATAATTTTTTTATACAAATACTCATCATTTTTTTAATAACGTTTTGACACGTATTATAAACCAATTAAATTTTAATTATATAAAATTTATATATTGCATTGTTAGATTTCTAGACAAAGCCGTCAATTGTATTTGCACGCTTATCAAAGTTTTGTTTGGAATAAAACTGCTAGTAAACGGATAAAAATGTCAAAAGGTGTTATTGTTGGGGATTTAGTTGCGGGTAATGTGATATCAATTAATTTAAAAAAATTTAATTAAATAAATAATTAATTTAATATGTAAATTTATTGTTTACTTATTATTTTTATTAGATCATAACGGAGAGATTATTCATGTAACCGACGAAAATTTGACAAATTTTCTAATAAAGGACGTTTTATTGCCTCTTCCCGGTTATGATGTTATTTTACCAAAAAATGTACTGAAACAGGAAATTCTAACCTTGTTGGAAAATGATGGATTGTGCTTGGATTCTTTTAAATCAAATATAGGGTTTTTTGTAAAGTTTCACATATTTTGTTACTAATAATTATTTTTAGTGATTATTGCTTGACTGGAGGATATCGTAACGTTATACGGCACGCAAAGGATTTTTCATGGGATATTATTGAATATAATGATAATGAAACCGTTTTGGAAAATATTTTTGATAAAATTGGTCCATCTATTGTCGACCAAAATGTCTTAAAAAACGACGAAAAGCATGAGGGAATTTTCTTAAAATTTAAGTTGGATAATTCTACCTATGCGACTATGGCTTTGAGAGAAATTATTCAATTTTCTCAAAAAAACTGTTGATTAAACTTGGATAATTTATTTTTGTAAATAATTAATAAACGTATAAATTACGTTTTGCAAATCTATTTGAATTTCCTTTTGAGAAAGTAAAGGTAAAAGGTATATTTTAAAAAAATAAAGATGTAAATTGCACAATTTCTAGATAAATATTTGTGTACGATCAATTGCAATCTCTCTTGATTACATAGTATATAGTAATACTAGTATGCATGATACGATAAAATCTATCAGATTCTGATACCTGATCAATAGACATAATTATACTGTTCATCTGGCCACTATACCATTATTTAGGTCCTAATTTTAGGATAATGTTTTCAATTATAATTCAATTTATATTTAATGAACACGTGCAGACGAATAGACGATTTACAATGAGGTATATATGTGTCCAAGTGACGTCGGCAATTTTTTTGGTTTAAAGAAATTATATTTATGACAGCTGGAGGAATATAATAACGGGGATTGTTTGTAAAATCAATATTGTACCGAAAACCCCAAATTTGAGACATTTGTCTCTTATACGCAGCAAAATTTGTTTTTAAAAAAATGTGAATAATAATTGATATTATCAAAGAGCCATTTAATTTTAATTGTACGATTTTGTATAATTACATGCAAAAGTATATTTCATCGCATTTCGCGTGACAGAACAATTTAAAGAAAAGCTTGTCATTAATAAAGTCTATTGTGATGACTCTTCATAATATTGTCAGCAGGGACGGATTAAGAGGGCCGGGGGCCCGGGGCACTTAAAAATTAACCATGTATAATTGTTAATTAATTTAAAATTTTTTTTTTCAACTCCTTTTTTTTGCTGAATATTTTTGAACATATTTATATTCAGAGCAACTTTCAATTTATAAATTATAATATTATATTTTTTGTTCACTATATATAATAATTCAAATAATTTAATACATTTTTTTTTTAAATTTAATTTTCTGGGGTCCCGAGGCTAGTGCCCCATGTGCCCCAGCCTTAATCCTGCTGATTGTCAGTAATTATACCAATAACAATCGGAAATTAAAAAAATGTTGATCAAAAATGATTTTAAAATGTTAAAAATATTGACATTGTTATAAAATTTATATCTCTTTATTGTCCAACTTTATAAAATGTATAATAAATCCCTCTAATTAAATAGCTATTGGTTAAAAGGTCATTTTATTTCAAGGGTTTCCGAGAAGAATCAATTCAATTGAATCAAAAATTATTATTTAAAAAAAATATCTTAATTAAAAAATTATCTGACAAATATTTTGTTGATATTTTGAGAGATTTAAAGACGAAAAAATTATACTAAGAAGCTTAAATTTACATTTAAAATCACTAATGATTCGATGAATGTCAAACAAGCAGTGTCGATACATAAATTAAATTTTTTTTAAAAATTTAGTTCAAAAATATTTCATTTCCAAAGTAGAAATTACTAATCAATGATTAAGTAATCTAAAAAGTTGAGCTACATGTAATTAGTGTCTCTGAAATTTTAATTAAAAGTCGATTGCAATTTAAGAATATATTAATTAATAAATTTTATCAGGTTTTCACAAGAGTTTTTGATAATTTGAATATATTTAATAATATAAAAAATAAAAAATAAATAAATGTACATTTTATATTCTGTGACTGTTATTGTCGTTCAATTCTATCGGTCCATCTAAATTATACAATTAATTTAACTTTTATAAAAATTTTAAATTTATAGATTGATTTAAAAATTGATTTATTAAATGTAGAGCGAAATAACAACAATCAGTAAAAACTCCCTGTATGTGTTGATTCGCGCACTTTTTTTATATTATTGTTATGGATTTAACACAAAAAGGGCGCAAACATGGAATATAATAAAAAAACCCCAGACAAGATGAGTTGATAATGCGTTATTTGTAAATAAAATTTACATTTTCTCTCAAATTTATGAAATTAAATTTTAAAATAAATTTACCGTGAAGATAATCATCGAAATTTCCAAATGTGTCTAGAAAAGCATCCCCAAAGAGTAAATTGACATCGTTTTCAATGTTATCAGCGTAGGAATCTGTGGAATTTGAGCTAACGTCACTGATTGCAGAATTTGGACAAATTTCTGCAAGAGGTGAATTGATTGGAGAATAAGAAGCATTAAAAGTATCAATTTTGTCAATTTTGTTAATTTTATCATTTTTTAAATTTTGAGTCTTGTTCTGTTGTGACTTTTGAATAAATTTTGGGTTACAACTTTCTAGAGAGTCTTGATCAATGAGACTTTGTTGGTTGATAGATTTAACATTTACATCTAAAGGTTTTATTGGAGATTGGTCCGAATCGTCCAAAACTTGGTATAAATGTCGTAAATAGTCAATTGCTGCTCGTAAAGTGTCCATTTTGGACAATTTTTTATTTCTATATTCTTCTGGAACGTGTTGTCGTAAATCTGAAAAACCTTGGTTTACTGCTCTCACACGGTTCCTCTCCCTCTCGTTCCTACGAACCACTGAAGGCGTCTGCACTTTTCTATATTTAGCAGAACATTTGTACGATCTGGTACAATCGTCAGAATTGTTTATTGGAGAAGTTTGTTTTTTCCTTTTCAAATTCGGTTCAATTTCCTCTTTCGGTGAATAGGTAGAATTATTTATGACGACATTGCAATTTTGAAAAGTGTTTGCATTTACGTAATATTCTGGAGAAGAATAGGTGGGAAATTTCGGAAAACTTTCAAATTGGTCAAATTGATCATACTTTGTGCTCTCTATTGCGGCGGAAGAATGAGAATCAAAATGATACTTTTCATAACACGCTGTAGTTTTTCTAGGACTATTGAAATACTTTTCATAACCATTGGAAGGATTTCGACAAGGATAAAGCATTTGGCGATTATCGCTAGTCATTTCTCGTTTTTCAACTGTCGGAGAAAAACCTGAAAAAGATGAATGAAAAGTATTTTGAAAACGTTGGTTCTGATAATTGACAAAAGTTGGGAAATTTTCCATAATATTTTAATAATAATTTATTTCGCCGATATCGATTTGTAACAAATGAAAAATGCAATTTCGTAAATTTTAATCAAATAAAAGTGCTTTTGAATTTTTGTGGTATATGTAAAAGCTTAGACAATAATCACTGGTAAGTATATGCGCATTTAATTCTTCTCTCGTGTGTCTGTTTTAAATTGAGCCTTGCTACATCACTTTGTTTTAACTCATTCAGCGACTATTGACAATAATAAAACACGGAATGTGATAATCACGCCTATTTATTAAAACACTGTTTGTACAGTTTCAAGATTAGTATATAAATTGCCCTCATTTATCGATTAATCTACATCTATACAGAGTTCCAGACACAATAATGTTTACAAGTCACTCTGTTTAATCGGGTTACGGCGCATTATTTTTATTTTTTATAGCTACTCTCTTGAATCTGAATTCTAGCTAATTTTCAAAAATTAATCATAAATTGAATTCATAACACTTTTATCATCAAAGTAGGTCAATAATTTGAAATTTAATTTAATTTAATTTAATTTTTAAATTAAAACAAAACTTATAAATTTATGAACCCAAAAATATTTTTATAATTAAATTTCACAGTTTTCATTAAAATCCTTAACCCATCGAGACCCTTCGACTTTAATAAGTCTTATATATTATTAATCAATAATATAATTACAAGTCAATCTTATTAAATTTAAAACTCTTGTTTGACTGTCTTTTTTATTGATTAATAAAATGAAAATGTCTGGAAATAAATAATCCACGAAAAGCTACAACTTTACAAAAAATTTTTTATTTTTCAAATAAATTAATCAATCTATATATCTATAGATTTTAACAGATTATAATAATCATACTGATCAGATTGTGATTTTATCCAGATTATTTCAACAATGCCTTGTCATTGTAAATTATTTCTAAATTTTTTCAAAAAAAGTCGACATAAGCATTACTGTATAAACGTTATAAATTTAGTTGGCAAATTTTTTAAAAAATTTACTTTATTGTGTGAATTATGCCACCTGTGACTTTTCGAGTATTGATCATTAAACGTTTACATTAAAATTCAATTTTATCACGGTATCGCGGAAGCTCTTTGAATTATACAATCGTGCCATTCAACAGTTTTAAATTCAAGTACGAAATTTAAGAGATTTAAAACTTCAAACAAGATGGATAAAGATAGACATGTTTTTGTTTACATTTTACAAAATACTACAAAACGTAAAATATAAATAAAAATGAACAAACACTAAATCGTGACTTTTTAGCAAAAATAAATGATCTTTCTATTTATTGTTTCAGTGTTGCACCTAATTATAATTATTTTTAAAAAATTTGGTACAAAAAAATACTTTTTTCATGTTTGAAAATGGGATCAAAAGTTTTGATTCAAAAAATTAAAAAGAATATTTTGTTCAACATCTGTTATCAACTTGTCGGCTTTTCAGTTTTATGTAATGACCATTATTTAATAATAATGTTTATGAAAAAATTATGTTTTTTATTGAAATAAAATTTGTATTTTGCCAATTGACAATAATATATTATGCTGAAAAATATTAAATGCCAGTAAAATGACAATCACTTGACAACACTCGAGATAGACAAAAGCCTCTTATAATTATAATTAAATTATTCATTTTTGACAATTGCGCGAAATAAAAAATGTACATATTATATATGATAAATAGTATTAAAAATAAAAAATAAAAAAAACGTTATTAGAAAAACAAATTCATCAAATTCAGCGCCAAAAAAGGAGCAGCTGCTGCTGATAAAAGATTTTGACACTCTTGAGTCATGGATTTTGAAATCCATGTATCGAGATTTCGAAATTGTAAAATTGATAAAACACAACTTTTTTAAAATTGAATATTATATTTTTACTGGCATCTTTTACATTGTAAAGTTTAATAATTAAATACGTGCAATTGTAATAAATACACGATTATGTACAACCCTATACACGTCATTTATAATTAAAAATTAAAAAATTAAAAAATTAATGTGCTCTGCAAATAATTCAACATTAAATAAATTAAGACACTGCATTTATTGGTGAGATATTAACAAATACTGTCAACATTATCCATCTTTATTGTGGCACTGACACATAAACAAATGAAGAGTAACAATATACTGGTATTCATTGAAAAGGTCGCGCCCTTATATACGTCGCTGTTAATATTCTCATCGCGATGAGTTTGTAAAAAGGTCGATAGTGTTCATTGAACAGCATTAGTCATCATTTCTAGTGGATTATGTCTGGGACAGGATTCAAAGAAAATTTTGTAGCAAGTGTTTGCAACTCGTGAATCATTCTTGAGATCTCAATATCGAAAATTTGATATATAAATTATATAATGCATTATAATCTGACTGATTAATTTCAGCTTCACAAACAATGTCACACGCGACTAATTTTGAAGCCATTACTGACACACTTTGTTGTCTATTTGGTATAAATTGCTCGTGTTTGAAACTTGAAAGTTTACGTAGGTCAATATTAGAGAAATTACCCAACATACTTGAGAGTACTTGGGATACATTTTGCATCTTTCCATCATTCTGACACATTTTTGATTAAAAAAATTAATTTAATATACATTTTTTAAAGAAAAAGTTAATCATTTTTCAACTGCTTCGAGTTTGTTGAAGAATCATTATCGTCTTTATCGGTGCGTTTTTGAAAAATGCTTTTTGGCTGGGTTCTGTAATTTAAAATTACAAATTATAAAAAAAAAATATAAACCATAAAAAAATAAAAAATAAAGTTGTATGAAAATTTGTAAGATCGACAAATATTCAGCTGCACCACTTCTAAATTCATTGCTTTTTGGAAATTGTACTTTATTTACGTATATAAATAAGCCTGTAAATTTTTTTGTTGATTTACCTGACTTTTAGGTAATTTGATCACTTTATTTGGTCATGTAGAAAGTGATTTATTTTTAAAAGTTGCTATTCAGTCCACCCTAGTTTACATTGATCAATATTCTGACAAATTTTTAATTAAAACGAGAGTAGTCCAGTGAAATCGTTTGTCCATTTTGAAAATATATAAATTTCACTTACAAATTGCATAATATTTTTCGGAAAAACTATTTCCAATTAATTAAAAATTTTTTTATACTTTACAAAAGTAATTAATAATTTTTTCGTTCATTTTGAAAAGAATAACCGATATTTAAAATTTTTAATTAAAAAAATGCTGTAACGATTTACATAAAATTTTGATAAATCATGCAAATTCTTTAAATTTATTCTGTAAATATTAAGTAATAACTACCAAGTTATAAAATATTTTTTTAAAAGCATAAAAAACCTAAAAACATAAATGAAATGTCAAAAAAATAGGTTTTTTCCATCCCTGCATAACTTATAGTGGTATAATTAAATATAATTAAATACTTTTTATATGCTGGCGCAACCCACATGGGATTTTCTTCTGCAGCTTTAGAATGTCGTAAAATTGCTCCTCTAGGATCTCGATCTCCAGCATCATCATTTTTAAGACACAATTGCTGAACTACATATTTTGACAGCGTCCCACCTCTCTTGGCTAGCCTCCCTCCAGATCCAGGTCCATCCATTGGTAATTCTGGTTGCATGGATAACGCTTTATTCTTTCTAAGTCTTTCGTATACTTTTTGTTTACCAGAAGTTGATTTTTCCTTAAAAAGAGGTAAAGCAAACGCTAAAATAGTTTTATTTAAAAAATTTAATTAAAAAATTATACGCGTATAAACTTTCTGTGCTGCAACATAGTTGTCGTTTTTCCTAGCTTTAGGCTGTTTATGTACAAATAGAGTGGCTCCACTATTTATTTAAATAACAAAATTGAAATTTTAAAAATTAATTTAAATACATTTAAAAATAAATTACTTCAAGCTCTTTTTTTCGTCGTAAAAAACGACTACTTGTCCATCTGAGCACCCTACAATTATTTGGTTCAATCGAGGATGCCAATTGCACATTACGGGGCATTTATTTTCAGATTTTTTCACAAATATAGAATTTCCACTATTAATATCAAAGCATTTTAAAGCTCCCTTTGTACACTGATCGTTGGATGACACGGGAACTATTATGTAACTTTCATTAGGAGAAAACTCGCAATTTGCCCTAATTAATTTAATTATTGTGATAATCGGAATTATTTGTTTCTATGACGCATAAAAAATTTGTCACGATTGATATTAAATTTTTAAATTTTTAAATTCGAATATTGACGCTAAAAGAAAGTGTGTATTAAAAAATCAGAGCACGAATTTCAGAATTCATATGGAGAAATTGTGCAAATATAAAGATGGAGATTATTTAGTGGTTTTTATTTCAAACATTACAAAAGTATATTAATTTTAGGTATATTCGGAAGACAATATACAGGAACGACTGCAGAAATTTCTATATTTCACGACGTGAATATTTATATAAAGGAATATATTAAAAAATGCCAATAGTGCCAAAAAGCCACAAGATTAACGACAGTGGCTCCTTTGAAGGCTATTTGTTACAGAAAGGCCAAGGTCGAGATATCAAGCTGACTGTGTCTCTCTGTTACAGTATGCTGGATCTAATGATGGATACAAGTTTATTTTGAATATAGAAGACTGTTATTCCAAATTTTTGTGATCCTTTAAAATAAAAGCTAAGTCTGCAGTAGGAATAAAGGAAAAATTTAAACATACAGATAATGGTAGAGAATTCAAAAACACCGACATTTAAAAGTTATTTGGAGTAAATGATTTTATATATAAAATTTAAATGATTTCTAGGATTACATTGCTAATTTTGTACACGGCAGACCAAGGAACTCAGATCAGGTAGAAAGGGTATAATGTCAATGTTGAAAGATAGATGATACTTTAATGCCATTTGAATATCAACTTAAAATAAATAAAAATGTGACGATTCGAAAATTTAACGTATTTTTTATATTTTTGTGTGATAATTGTTTTTATTTAGGTAGGCGACAAAGTTTTATTTTTAAAAGATTTTGACAATACAAAAGAATATGAAGATGACCATTATACAATAATAGAAGTCTGTCTCAACAATAGATATAAAATTAAAAAAAACAGTCAATGTTTATTCAGTGGCGTCACAAACTACTCGAGGGCCCCCGGGGTCAAATATATTTAAAAAATAGTCACCACAGTTTTACTATAAATAAAATTATAGTGGGGCCCCCTGTCTTACCCACCCTTCCGGTGACGCCACTGTGTTTGTATGTATGAAAAACATTAAACTTTATATCGAATAAATTTGTCTAATAATTAAATTTTACGTTATACACCAAAAATACAATTGAAAATTTAAGATACAATTTTTAGAGCTGAATTCTAATTTTACTGACTAAACTTTACTCTAAACTTGCTGACTTGTAAACTTATAGTAACTTGTAATCTTGGGAAAATCGTGTCACATTCTTTTGTTACATTTCGGTCCTAAATCTGATTTTCAAGTTATGACAGCAATTTGTTTGCAATCATATATAAATTAAATTTCTTAGTGGTGGACGATTTCGTCCAGTGCGCGTGCGCCACCTACTAACAATTTTTTGAAAAAGTGCGACCGATTACGGGTTAAATTAAATTAAAAGTGAAATATTTTTATAGGTAATCTGAATTAAAATTATAGTACAGTAAACACTCGACAAGTGTCCCATTCAGTGGGGGCAAATTATTTAAAATTATTGGGGGTGGCAAATTTTTAAGTAATTAAAATCAGATGGAATATATAAAATTGTAGACTTCTTGGAAGATATGGTTTATGATGACAGTCTTAATGCTGATACCAGAAGTGATGCAGCATTGATTTTACAAATGGTATCAACTTTTAATTTTCTGACCCTGTTAGCATTTTGGTATTAATATTATGAATAAGGACAATGTTGTCCAGAAAATATTACAAAACCCAGCCATAAACTTCAACGACGCTTTCAAAGAAATTAAAGGTTTAGAATTATATATTTTTTCTAATAGAGAAACTTTTTGCGATTCTGCAATGAATGGAGCCACTGAGGACAAGGTCGTTAAATATTGACCAGCGATATGAAAGTGAAGTCAGCGTCGATTGCAACTAAATTGAATGACAGTGAATTCAAATGTAGTGATGAATGGCTTAACAACGTGAAAAAAGGAATAGCATTCGGTATTTTAAAAATTGCTATATGGGTGAATCCACCATTTTTTGTGTTTCTTTTGATGTATATATCCAAAAAATAGAAGATGGTCGACTGTCATGCACTTGTTGATTTCATGTGGATTCACCCATATAATAGTTTAATTTTATTAATTAAATGGTTTTAGCAGTCTGAAAGTCATTGGTGAGGCACAAAACTGTCACATGACTCGGAGTGTCTACTTTTTTGAAGAAGCTTAGTGATGAAATTGTATTGGATAATTTGGATAAATGTCAGATTTTCAATGCAGATGAAGCACACCTACAGTGGAAACCAGAAAAAGGTATTTGGCGATGAAAAATGTGCATCGGGTAATTTTAAATTTTAAATGTAGTTTTCAAATTTTTATAGAATCGAAAGTGTATAAAGATGGGTATACCTTTATGCCTTGGTGCAACATGGATGGCACTTTTAAAGGTAAACTTGTCTGCATTGGGAGAGCAAAAAAGCCAAGATGTTTTGCAATCTCTAGACCCCCGGTACATTATATGAATTCGTCAAATGCATATATGACGCAAGAGCTATTTTCCAAATTTTTCACGGAGTTTTTTGTACCTGAGGCTACACAGTTTCTTGAAGATAAGGGACTAGAAGCAAAAGGTATTCAATACAGAGCATTTTAAATCCAGTGATAAATACGTAAAAGCCTTCAAAAATTTCATGGACCACGTTAAATGCGTCGATGAAAAAAATTTGTGTGAGGTTGACTTTATCATGTATTTCCATTTTTTGTCGGATAAAAGGCGATTGGTCGCTTCTACTATATGGAGCATGTACAGCATGATAAATACAATATATCAATTAAAATGCGGAGTAAAATTGCAGATATTTCCACGTTTGACTATGTTGCTGAAAAAGTAATTAATCATGATTATTTCATAAATTTTTTAATTAATTAATATTCAGAAATAACGCTGGATATTCACGAAAAGTTTCAAAAACTCTGACGACGGCAGAGATTTTGCACTATTTTGATATGAGTGAAGATGCCATCCACATAAAGGTTGCTACTTTGTTGGGGATTTTTGGGGCTCTTAGAACGGCTGAGCTGCATTCATTAACCTGGGACTCAATATGCATGCAGCCCGATAAATGTTTGGTCACCTATAAAGTATCGCACTATAATTTCAGAATCAATTTTCAAATTTAGGTTGCCAAACAAAAAAATGCACAAGTGGCCAACTCTTTTGTTGTACCAAGCAAATACGTCTGTTTAATTACGGAATACAGGTCACTAGTTATTCCGCACGATGTTGGGAAATTATTCAAAGTACGCAGGTATTCCATTATCTTATTGAATTAATTTATATCATAGATCTGGCAGATATGTGAACCAGAATATGGGTGTAGGAGTAATGTACAAGTTCGCAACATTTGTGGCTACATTCAACGGCAAGGAAAACCCAGAATCCTACACTGGCCACTGCTTCAGAAGAAGCTGCGCAACTAATATGGCTGAGAATAAAGCCCCAACGGGAATGATAAGGGCTCACCTCAACCATAAGAACGAGGAGATCTCTATTAAATACGTAGAAAATTCAGTAAAACACTACTAAATAATCCTGTTTTTAATAACTGTACTATAATGTTTTAATATATTTCAATTTAACATTCTCGATTTATCAAACAGTCACTTTTCCTCAATCGAAACATAATCATTAAATGAAACTTTATTTACTTTTCCCATCAGCAATCACCATGGGGTGGTTAGGAAAAGTTCAGTCACTGGAAAAGCTGAACTTTTCTCTACATCACGCTAACATTTTACTATGAGACACTTTTTCAATACGAAGAAAAGTTATTTTCTTGCCCCCTTCGACGACATCGAAAGTTCAACCATTGGATCAAGAAATAATTGCGAATGGTAAATATTTGAGGAGGAGACAAAATGTTGCTATTGATTTAAAGACGTCGATGATTCTTCTCAATGAAGCTTGGTTGAAGATTAATCACGTGAACATTGTCCATGGATAGAACTTTATAAAAAGAGGACTAGGTTTTTATTAAAATTTCAAGTTAAAAATAATAGTAGTGTCTCCTTCATCAGATAATGAAAATTCTCAAATGATCGAGTTGCCCCTGCCTACGATTCTTTTGTCTAAGTTGTCACATTTGGCTGTGTGAAAAGAGAGATGAAGAACAGATATTGTGAATAAAATTTACTGATATACACTGTTTTTTTGTTTCAATGATGTTAACAATTTCAAATACAGATTTATCTTAAGACAAGATTTATTTTTTAGTGAAAACATGAAAATATATTGCAATTTAATTGGAACAGCTAAATTTTTAAAACCATCATCAAAAATGATTATATGGAGCTTTCCCTCTGGCAGTTAAAACTTGAAATTTTACCATTACAATAAAAATAAACAATCCTGATAAACTGTTAAAAAATTTCTTTTGAATTTATTTATAAACATTTGTTTGAACTTAAAATTTAAAGCAACTTTTATGATGATTCCGTAAGGATATAATTTAAACACAATGAGAAAATTTGTAAATAAATTTATTTTTGAATTTCATTTTATATTTTTTCATAGATCGCCCCCTTGATCCTGATTCAAAAAAATTTTAATTTTATCGTTTTTTTAAATTTCTATCACAGAAACACTTTTGTAATTGTCCTTTTGTGGACATTTACCGCGATTTTCGGATAACTCAATGGGACACTTGTCGAGTGTTTACTGTACTTAAATTTAAGTTAAATGAAGCAAAAAAAAAATTATGCATGGTCTCTCTGTCCTATTGTTCTGTGTTTTATGCTTAGACGACTGAGATCCATTGTTCGAATTGAATTTCCGGCGTTTTAAAAATTATCAAATGTTCAAAAGAAATGGAAAAATTACGAGATATCAAAAATGAAATAAGAAAAATATTCAAGTGTGATAATAGTTAATGAGAGGGGGGATAAAGAAGAAATAATTTTTAACAAATAATAAATATCCGAGTTTGACTCATTCGACTATGACATGCGACAATTATTATAATAATCATTAGTTTAGAATTAATTTAAAATTTAAATATTACATGGCAAATGGATTCGGTAATTCGCATTTTGTAAACAGGGAGTCTGTCATTTTTCTTGCATCCCAAACTTTAATAGTCGAATCTCCTACATATAAGAGCATTAAAAATTATTTACAACAAAAATTAACCTCTTGTAGCAATGTAAACGCCGTCTTGAGAATATTTGACACACGTTACTCCATTTTTAGAGGGTTTGTGAGCAGCTAGTTTTTTTTCAGGATAAACCTACATTTAACGGTGTATTTTTCAATAATGTTCATGTTTTTTAAATTACAAATCTTTTTCTCAAGTCCCAAAACTGAACATGCCCATCTGCTGTTGCAGCTAAAAGCATATTTCCATCTTGAGAAATAGTCGCAGCTGTCGGTACGTTACGAGATATCCTCGAGTTTTTAAACCTGATTAAATTTTCATGTTTGACAGCCACGTTATTTACATTCCAGATCCTCATTGTACTAATTAAAATGTAATAATCTATAATTATCAGAGACAGTGGCGGATTTAGACAATGAGGGGCCCTGTGCCCAAAAAAAATGAAGGGACCCTTATACAGTAAAAACAAGAACTTTATTTAAAAATTATTTTGCCTATCTGATTTAAATTACCAATATTAATAGTTTAAGCCAAAATAAAATTCATACAAAAAAAAGAAAATTAACTCGGCCTATTACTTACCAATCGTTCGAACCAGTGACAAACTGATCTCCTTTAATGGGGTTCCAAACGCCACAATTTAACATGGCTACGTGCCCTTTCGTATTCCCCATGTCTGAAATGTATTGATCTCCTTTTATGCATTCACTGATGGGTCGTCCATCTTTTGACAGAATTTTAGCCTGTGCACTTCCAGATATAACGAGAATTCTGTCATTGTTAGAATCGTAATCCAGATATCGTATTTGGTGTCTATTTTTAATTTAAAATTTTTAAAAGTATTCAATTACGATTCACATGGTTTAAACTTGCGATAATTTGTGAGAGAAGCATCCATTGTTGTAAAGTTCCATAGTGAAACTTCACAATCAAACGAGCCTAGAGCTAGCCGATTTCCCGTAGAATCTATAGCCATAGCAGATATCGCTTTCGTCCCATGAGTTAAAGTTATGGCGTTATTAATCGGCAACGTATAATCATCATGTTCAACGTTACATTCGTCGTTAGAACTATCATCTTGTTCATTATCATAGACCAGCGGTTTAGGTCCAAATGTACCTGAATCACTAGAATCGTCTTCAGATGCATTAATTGTGATATTATCAATTAAAGGAAAACTTTGTACGTCATTTTGAATCACTGGTTGGTTATCTTTGCACCTTTCTTTTGCAGTTTCACGTGCTTCCAAGACCAGTTTATCTAAATCGAAAACTCGCGTCTTTTTTTCATCAGATTTGGTAGGACTCGCGTCTTTTTTTTCCAAATTATCAGTAATTACCATATTTATCAATTATTTTCATCAGATAATCATCAAATTATTAATCAATTTATTAAAATTGATAATTTTAAAATTATAATAATTACCACATCAACTGTTAATAAAATTACATTCAAACTAAATAGCAAACTCGATAAATAAAAATTATAAATTTTATAAGCTAAAAATTGAAACTTTTCGTTTGTCTGTAGCTGAAAATAAAAGTGTATTTTAAATTAAAATTTTTAATTCAATCACACTAATTCAAATGACGTACTTGGTTTTTCTCTATCACATCAAGTTTTTGATATATATAATTTAAAATAATAGATCAATATTGAAAATATTATATTCGAACATCTACTATGATAAAAACGACAGGTAAAATAAAGAATTTAATATTCTACATTCAAATCACCAATTTCTACTGAGTGCATGCGTATGTACCATTTGCTTACTTTTAAAGACTTTATCCCCAATAGAAATCATATTTCGATGAATAGTTTTGAATTTATCAGATTCCAAATGCCTCAAAATTTCACTAGCCTTGTCCAAATTAACATTTATTATTTGCTTGCTCAAAACAACTTCATAATCACAGTTTTTCAACCCAATGCAAATTGACCGAGAAGCTCTAGCCATAACTGCAACACTGGTTAAAATTAATGTTTGTATCTGGCTTATTTGAGATAAAACGTGCTCTGATTGGTCGAGATTCTATATAATTTAAATTTTAAAATTTATTTAAAAAAAAATTACTTCGTGAATAGCCAATACTGTTACAATAACGTTCTGAAACAGTTTTGTGCACCTTTCTAATTTTTCAGCTTCAGACTATAAAAATCATTTTTTATAAATAAAATATAAATTAAAAATTACACAAAAATTATGATGAATAAATTCATGAAGATTCATTTCCAAATTGGGCATTTTAGTGTTGAAATAGTATAAATTTTTAACATGCTTCATGATCCTTTTTGCATCTTCTAAAAGAGATAGAGATTTTTTTAATTGTTCAGTTTTTGTATTTGCTAAATGCATAAATCCACTTAAACCAATAAACTGTTCAACAGGTATGTAACTACTCTAATCAGTAAAATGAAATTAATAAATTTATATAGTCTATATTTTTTTTTATATACAGTATGCCCTTGGTATAAGAGACAACATGAACAAGTAAAATCACCTAATTATAAGGGGTATATAATTGACAAATAAATTATAATATCTTTATCTTAGTATTTTCTGTATTATAAATTAATTTTTCTGAATTTTTTTATGACATCTATTATTCAATTGAACAATAATTCATAAAAAAAAAATTTTGAAAATTTTGAAAACAGCGAATTTGCAAACATTCATATTTTTGTGCTGTCTCTTATACTAAGGGAATACTGTACTTCAATATTCGAAATCAAGTTGATTTCATTGATGCATTTTGTCAAATAAGAGCTTGGAAAATATTCTCGAGCTCCAAATAGTTTTTGACAAGTTTGTATAGCCACAACAGATTGTTCTGAAGCAAAATTCTATCAATAAAAAAATATACAATAAAAAATAAAATTCTACCTTCAAGACACACGTTTCTACATCAACTTGGCAATCATTGTACATGTCCTTCATATTTGCAATCATGTACAATAAACTTTCTATAGAATAAGATGTTTTCACAAGATTGTACATGGCAAGCTTAAAAATATAAAAAATTAAAAAAAAGTATTTTAAGTTTCAAAAAATAACCTGTGATGTTTCTCTATCCATCAAACGTACGCCCAAAACCCTTTTATCAAATCCATGTTTAGCTACGTAGTTGATGATATTTTTTAAAATTCCAGAAATTATTGCAGAGGTATATAATCTACAACTGTGGAATGTAGACATTGCTATCTAAAAAAATAAAATTTAAAATTATAGTAAATCAGTAATTTAAAATTACTGAATATCCGTTTTGTAGATCTGATATTTTGGAAAAAGGTTCCAATGCGACATTATCAAAACTTACAGAAAACACTAATTTATAAACACTTATTTAATATATATTATAAATTTTTATAATTACGAGTACTATCAAAAGAATGTGGTACAATTTTGACTTTTTCATTTTTTTTGACAAAGAAGGCGCTGAATTCTTCATCCTAAATAATTAAAATATATTTTAAAAAAATTTTTGAATTTTTGAAATTTTATTTTACATCATTTTCTGTTTTTGCAAAGACGATAAAATAGTCACAGTTTGTAGCGTTTGAAACATGTTGTTTTTCTCCGTTTAATATATATTTTTCATTTTCACTGCTCCATTTTACGTGGGTTTTTATTTGTGATATATCATTAGTTCTGAAGAAAATTAAAAAATTAAAAAATTATTATATAAATATATTATAAAATAAATAACCCAGTTTTTTCACTCAAACAATAACCAATTTTTACCTGTCCTAAACTAACCTTTTCTAAAACTTTATTATTTACTTGATCAGATGCATAATTTGCAAGGATTTGTGCCGATATTCCATTGTGTACAAGAATATTTTTAGCCAAGTTTGGATTGATGGATAGAGTTTCGAATAGGGCTGCAATTTTAACACATGAAAAGTCAGATCCATCTAAAATGTGGGAAAAATAAATTTTATGAAATAAATGATCAAATGTGTTTAAAATTGAAAATATTTGAATAAAAAATCTAAATTTCATATAATATATATTCAATTTTTACTATATTCTTTTGGAACGTGAATACCCTCCAATCCAAATTTTTTCAATTTTGTTGGTAGTTGTCCCTTTCGGCAAACAACATTTTCTGCTAAACTTTCCAATTCCGACAAATAATTCATTAAATTTTCGTATTCATACTTTGATGCAATTTCCGGGTAAACCAATACGTTCTAGATAAAAAAATAATTAAATTTAAAAAAATAAAAATCTTACTAACTTTATCGAATGATCCTGTAAAGAGCTGATTTAAAAAAGGTTCGTTCTGTTTGTTAATCTTGATGGCATTTAATTGTATAGACTGATTATCTACTTTTAAACTCTCTTTGGTTACTTCCTGCATTGGTGTTAGTCGAGTTATTTTTTTATATCCATTTTCAATTTTTTTCGTCTTTTTATCCACTAATTTTATATTTTTTTGTTTCAAGTCTTGGACATTTAACAAAATGTGTTTGGTGTGTATTTTACATTTTTTCAAAGTTAGCGGTTTACACTTGAAAATAACGTTTGGTAATCTCTGCATTTCAAATTAATTAAATAAACAAAGTTTTACTCAATTGAAATATACATAATCCAAGGTTACTCCAAATTATCGTATAATAAACATGAGGGAATTGAAATATCACGAAAAAAAATTGCTCAAGAAGGTAGATTTTATAACATGGGATGACAATCAAACGAGAGAAAATATGTTGATGAAAAAATACCACATAGACAAGAGAGAGGACATGTCTGTGTAATTTATATTAAATTTTATTTTTTAAATATTTTTAAAATAAGTTACAATAAACTTTCCATGAAAATTGTCAAAATCGCAAGAAAAATAAAACGCCTTGATAAAAAGGACCCTTTTAGAACTACCAGCAGTCTAAAATTACTCACTAAACTTTACGATATTGGACTTGTAAAGGACAAGTCATCGTTACAGAGATGCAATGGAGTCAATTCTGAAGCTTTTTGCAAGCGTCGTCTTCCTGTATTGATAAAAAAGTATAAATATGCAGAAAATTTGAAAAATTGCGTCGATTTTATTGAACAGGGCCGTATGATTTAAATTTTAAAATTAAAAAAAATAATAATTAAAATATGTAATATTTAATTTTTAGATATTCGTGTTGGATGTGAAATTGTGATGGAACCAGCATATCTTGTTACAAGGTATATGGTTGTAAAAATTCATAAAAATTTCTCGAATAATATCATTTATGTGTTTAAAATTGAAAATGTTTGAATAAAAACTATAAATTTCACAAAATAAATGATCAAATGTGTTTAAATTATTAATTATATAGAACAAATGAGGATTTTATAACTTGGACTGATCAGTCTGCTATCAAAAAGAAGATTGCAGCATATAATCAAGACGTAATATTTATAATAAAGTTTATTGCATTATTTCAAAAATTATATATTCTTTCACCTATAGGTGGATGATTTCGACCTAAATTGTTAAAAGTTTCTACAACTTAAAATTATCTCTAAAGACTCTTTGAAACTCTTTCACAAGATGTATAAAATTCTGTAAATATCGATATTCTAATAAAGTTCATAAATAGATATCTCAACTCGCTATTTATAGATTTTTTGCATACATTATTTCAATTTAAAAATAATTATTTCATAATGCGTCAAATCCCCCTATTAACACGACTGGTCGCAAATTGTTACAACATTTCTTCTAAAGCAGCTGAAATTGTATACAAAATAAGAAAAAGTGGAAACCTCGAAATAATCGACAAGGGCGTCAATGACTTACAGACTTTGGCCGATCGAGAATCTCAAGCATTGATTGTCAATTCTTTGGAAAAAATGTATCCCAAGATTAAAGTTATAGGAGAAGAAGAATTGGAACAGAATGAAACGGAGGTAATATCCAGTCTTTCAAAAGAAGTGTTGGAGAAATGTGAAAATCTACCTGAAGAATATACAAACGTGAAAGAAGAAGAAGTAAACAAACTTATATATAAAACTTTTTCTATTTATAAAAAAACATTACAATTGATTAGTTAGTCATATGGGTTGATCCTCTTGATGGAACCAACGAATTTACGATAGGAATGCTAGAACACGTGACAATTCTTATAGGAGTGGCTCGTTTCGGTAAACCAATCGCTGGGATTATTTGTCAGCCATTTTTCAAAAACAAAGAGTCACAATCTGAAGAATGCAGGATCGTTTGGGGTATTGTTGGACTAGGATCATTTGGACTTTTTCCATCGAAAAATCAACAAGATTTAGTTATTACTACATCCCGTTCCCATCCAAATGTCCTTTCTCAGAAATGTATCGATGCTTGTAAACCATCTGATCTTTTAAAACTGGGAGGAGCCGGTAATAAAATACTCAACGTTATTGAAGGAAATGCGCATGCATATGTTTATGCTAGCAGAGGAACGAAAAAGTGGGATACGTGTAGTCCAGAAGCAATAATAAGAGCAAATGGTGGAATCTTGACGGATATTTGTGGAATTGAATATTCTTATGATGAAAATGTCATGCATGAAAATAAAACAGGAATATTGGCTACCGCGACAGTCGAAATGCATGAAAGATTAAAAAAATGTATTCCTGATGATGTCAAAACAGAAATAGTAAAGTAATATTACACTTTTAAAGTTTTTTTAAAATATAACGTTAAATTTTATAATTTTTTTATGAAATCTGTATTCAATTTTCGATAATCTGAGGCCCATCTCCAACATTACAAACTCGACAAGTTTTGATTCTGAATTGTGTTAAATTTTTCATTTTTAAAATGACGTCAGGTAGTAAATTTTCATTCTTTTCAAAATTTTGAGGAATAAATTGAATTTTTTCAGTTTGTTTATCGTTAATGTGATTAATAACCGCTATTAAAATGCAAAAATTTTCATTTTCGCAAATAACAAAGGCGTTTTCTCCAGCATCGAAAGTATACGCAAACTAGACTATAAAATAAAATTATATAAAAATTTATGATTATAAGAAATTTTTAGTATGAAAAAAAAAGTACCTTATTTGTAAAAAATTTGTTTAATTCCTTCACCATTCTAATGAGTAAATGAGATTGATGGGTTAAATAATTTATAGCTGGATCAAGTGAACTACATAAGGTGTGCAAACGATCAGATTCCTATAAATGTTTATATAAACGATATAAATATCGTCGACGAGAAATAAGATTTTTTACATTTTGAGATTATTTATGTAAATTGTTGAGAATTAAATTGTCTGTTTAATGATGTGCGTTACATCAATAGAGCATGGTTATTACCTAGCTAAAAAGGTACAATTATACTAAATTATTCCTCATCGACGATGTATAGCGATATGGTCCCAGCTTTTGACTTCAAACAAAGTTTGTTACATTTCAATTTGTAAATTTATAATTTCAGTCAGGTTGTTAAGCAGAAAATTGAATTTGACACCAACTAATGATAACATGAAATTTATAAATTTAAATTTTTATAAAATTTAGTACTTTTTAATTAATTTTCAATTTCGTTTGAGAGATGTTTAGCACCTTGGACCGAGACTGGAGATCTCGATCTGTTTTTCAAACACGTAAACACTATACGTGGCGCAACGTTCACCCAAGATTCAAGAAACATGGACTTGTCCTATAGTTCAATTCATTGCCTTTACGATGGTACACAGATCGGAAACTAAATCGGCCAAGAAAGTACTCTCGTTAACCAAATTTGCTCACAATGAGCATGATTTTAAGCTTGCGGTTGGTGCAGCTTTTTCAGAACTTGGTTTGACCCTACAAACCATGATTGACCTTCACGAATTTAACGAGAAGTACGAAATTGTTCGGGCTCATGTGTCCGAAGAAAGAATCAACTTTTACAGAGTTGGAAACAGAAGGCCTCTCTGGTCTTAGAAATTTGGAGAATTGTCGAAAGACGGTCGTCAGAAGATTTGACGACAGACTCGCCCTTGCACGCCAAGCCGTCAAGGACATAATGAAAGAAGAAGAACGCTTCCATGTTCTCTTTAATAAGGCCTTCCCACAATATCGAGCACATAAGGATATTGTTAAGAAAGGTCTTACTTTTACTCAAAAAACTGAATGGGTAAAGAAATACAATGGGGATGATAATCTCCAACAGCGCTTCACAGAGGAGGGCTTTATAGATGGTGTTTTGGCATCGAGAAGAATAAGGATTGAAAAACATGCCTCGCAGTCCTTTCGTGAATTTTCTCACCTTGGCAACACAACAAGGTGAGTGGAAAATTGCTGTCAATCATTCACGCCCATTGACGAAGCTGACGGAATTGATCCGGAAGATGGGGTGTTTTGATATCATCCTGCAAATCAATCGTACTATACTAAGTACGATATAGTCAACACCTTACACATAGTAAGGCCAGAACAAAAAATCTCCATTATGAGACCAAACCGTTTTCAGGATTTGGAGAGTTTACTTCGTGTAAACTTTCTCAACTTTCTGTAACGACATCGGTTAATAACCGGTTTATATACCATAAGTCTAAATTAGACTCGAACCAAAGGCTTTGTTTACCGAATGCCTTTGTTACATCAACCATGACCGCCATTGGCGGTGGCGAGCTTGAGATACTATTTGAGGGACAGCTTGATTGTATGAGATTGTTACATCTTTATGATCGTGAATACCCTACCGTTTCCTTTAAACGGGATTACAAACAACAGTCCAAATGGCATCTTTATTAACAGTGAAAACTTCAATGAAATTGAATCTTCGCGCGCACTCTGGTCCATCCTATATGCAGATGGGCTTAACAGACAAGGTTATAGCGCAACCTTTTTATCTTGGAATGTTGCCAAGAGTATTGTAGAACGTTCAGAATCTGAATGTATATTAGGTTTTTCAACACCTGTTTATTCTCTTTGTGGTAGATCTAAATTATCTGAGAGGTCTAAGATCAAAGAGAAAACAATTAATAGAGAACCTACTGGTCGTCCTGTATGGATGTCTGATGCACATGAGCAAATTATGTTCTACGTTAAGCTTACCACTTCTCGAGTACTTGATTGACAAGTTTAAGGTTATTATGAATGGCTTTAATAAATTCACAAGTCACTCAGAGAAGATGGCGAAAGTTCTCGAAAGGTGTAATGTTTTTATCAACCTCGATTTTTCGAAGTTTGATACTACATTACCGCCTTCCGTTATCCACAGATGCTTCGACATCATGCGTTACGCATTTCAATGTGGGTTAAATAAAAACAGTAGTACCTCGCGTCTATTGTCATGGTTGGAAGAGGAAATTACACTTTCTAAAGTTCTACTACCTACTGGTAGAATTAAGGCTTACCATCAGGTTCAGGCTTAACTGCGTTACTTGGATCTTTATCTAGCGCCATCATTATTGATGACGCTTTAACTTCCATCGGTATTAAATCGGTGTTATTTACCCAGGGAGATGATTCCTTGATTGGTGCTGAGTCACCTTATCCGACTGATAAGCGTATATCTATTATGAAGGATATGATTCTTTCTATTTCAGATCATGTTTCTGATGTTTTTGGAATGAAGATTAATCCAGATAAATCGGTGTACGCGACTTGCCTCTATGTCGGATATGGTACCCCAATCATCGACGGCCCTATTCAAGATGCCTCTAGGGCCACAGTTAAAGAGTATAGGAAAAGTTGTTAAAATTTAGATTTATGTTAATCCGAATACCTAGGTTACTATATTACCCGATATTAACATAATATGTTAATATATTATCATATGAAACTTCAAATAAGGTAGTATTCATATCATTTGTTTCATAACAATTTTAATTTTTTAAAATTTATAATGCGAATATAAAAAAAACAACATTTTATAAATTCCACTTTTTAATAAAAATTGAGCATTGTTTTGTATGTAACTTTTGAAATTTTCATTTTACATGCTAATACAAGTTCTTCTTGAAAGGTCAATATTTTATTCTTCAAATTACATGTTCATCGTAGAAAAAAAGGCACCACATAAAAATATATACAGTAATTAGTGCCCATCGGTCAAAATAATGTTTAAAATTGAAATAAATCAAAAAATATTAATGTCAGCGTAATTATGAATACACCATTCGATTCAACGCACAATGATTATATTATAACGCCATTTGTTAACCATCACATCAATATGTATTCCATAGATACTAAAAAATTCACATATTTTCGTTTTTTTTCTAACATTTTTCATAGTAACACGTTTATGGTTGCTGAACTACTTAAAACTAATTTTTTTACCCCAATTTTTTAAAATTTATGATTTTAAAAGGCATACTCAACTATTCTAACCCGCGCCGAGCTTTATTTCTAAAAAAAATTATTTTTCGCCCCACCCTATTGTACACCATTAATCTATTGATTACAATTGAAAAGCCAATAAATATATATCATTTATTTATGTTTGAAACTATTGAAACTCGTTGTGTAACAAAAAACTGCATTTTTTGTTTCAACTCAAAAGCTGGGACCATATGGGTAATTCATTCCACGCCAAAGCGATAAATTGTTAAAATCGAGCATGGTCGAGTTACATGCATTAATCACCTTCATTATTATTTCTGAAAAATTTTTAAAATTTTTTTCATCAAGTGCCCTTTTTAACATTTTCAATCTCTCAGGAATTGTATTTACAGCACTTTCAAGCATTTCATGACGTTTTTCTTGCATGCATCTTTTCATTGCAATCTTGCTGCTTGTTTTTTTCGAACAATCTGTAAACTAGGAATAATGTTTAAAATTTAAATTAAATGTTAAAGTTATAATTAAATAATTAAAAATTAATAAATATTTTATATATAAAATATAATGAATTATATATGTTGTATAGAATGTGTATATGTTGTGTGCAAAGTGTACAACTGTTGGATGTATACATTGCACGGGAGATTTATGAAATGTATACAGTGTTTAATATACTCGTGCAATGTATACAGTGTTTAAACAATGTATACAGTGCATAGTAGATCACGAATTAAAGATAATTAATTGTAATTAATATTTAGGTACTTGAGAAAGTGACACGTTGGTGGCGTTAAATATTTGTTTGTAATAATTATTTGATGGTTATTTTAAAAAATGTAAAATTAATTAATAATATTAATCATATCATATCATTTCATCATTGGCGTAGCGGAGAGGGCGGGCCTCCTCAAATAAAATTATAATTATATACTCTACATTTCAATTGTGCATAATTATGGTGCTTTTAAAATAACCCATTACACGAATTATAAAGATTTTATATGAATTATCTTTTTATAGAAAAAATGTGAAAAAGTTTTTTTATTTCTATTTTAAATTATTTAAACGTGTACCTTTTCTAAGTCACAATATTTATGTAAAATATATTTTTTTAATTACTCACCACTTTATGTCTATGCTCCAGTATATTTGTAAATAATCATGTAAATTTGTTGTTTTGGCTCTTTATTCACTTATGTTTGGGGCGGAGTTTTAAAATTGATTAAGAATTGATCATAATACTTGTTGAAATTAAAATATTTGTCATTTTCAAAATATTTAAACAATAACAACTTGATTTTTGAACTAATTCTAATTATGAATGAAAAATTTATTACTTTATGGAAAGATATCTGCTCTAAAAAAAAGGACAATTCTAAAAACATGTCGTCTGAAACGTATTGTAATACTTTGAATGTTATTAAAAGTACCTACAACAATATTGGGACAAAATCCGAACGGGAATATAATGTAATTAGGAGATATGAAATTCTAGCAGTAGGAACACGCGAATATATAATAAAGAAGAGGTATTCTGAATCTGACCCTATAAAATATGTTGTTCAAGATGAAGAATTGTACAATACAATAAAGGATGTTCATGTACAACAAGGACATGGTGGAATTAACAAAATGACTAAACATTTAACGTAATAATAATTAATGTTTTATTAATATTAAGATAATTTTAATAGAAAGTATTTAAACATTACAAGAGATGCAATAACTTTGTACATCGAATTATGTGAGGAGTGCCAAAAAAGAAGACGGAAAAAAACTAGTAAAACCATCGTCACAAAACCTATCAGATCCGCTGATCTCAACTCTCGAGGCCAAGTAGATTTGATCGATATGCAAAGCCAAGTGGATGGGGAGTATAAATGGATTTTGAACTACCAAGACCACTTTTCTAAATTTGTACAATTGAGGCCACTAAAAACAAAAAAGGCTCACGAGGTAGCAAAAACGTTGATGGGAATATTTTTAACAACAAACGGAGCTCCGAATATTTTACAGTCTGATAATGGACGAGAATTTGTGAATAAGATAATCACTCGTCTTCAAATCCTCTGGCCAAGTTTAAAAATAGTGAATGGAAGACCGAGATACCCTCAAAGTCAAGGTAGTGTTGAGAAAAGTAACGATGAGATCCACTGCCAATTGATATCTTGGATGAATGATAACAAAACCACAAACTGGGCACAAGGATTACAATTTGTTCAATTTCAAAAAAATAGCTCTTATCACTCGAGAATGAAAACAACACCCTGTGAGGCTGTATATGGAATATCTGCCAAAATAGGCCTAACAACCTCTTCGCTTCCAAAAGACATTATCTCGCTGATAAATTATGAAGAAGAACTGCATGATATTGCTAACATCAACTCCTACAATCAAACAAGCATGGTCCTCGAAGATACACTATTCTGCGATCAATGCAATACGAGTATACAAAACGATTATACTGAATTCGGGGATGCTGTTTTGTGCCAAATATGTAAATTGGAAAAAGAGCGCATTGCAATAAGGCATCTTGTGGGGAAAAATCAAGAAGTTTCTGCCCTGAATATGATAAGTAGCTCTCAACCACCACCTCTGGACATTGGAGACAACGTGCGAATAAACATACCTCGAGTTGACAGAGGCCGCTCGGATGCTGCCAACCTACTAGGTATAGTAACGTCGATAAACAAGGAACAGTATTCCATTGGGACGTCTGTTGGCACTTTAGAGAGAAGATACACCAGGGGACAAGTTGAAAAGTGT
>JAUZND010004110.1:0-11879 GCA_034780555.1 Coelogynopora nodosa
TAGCAGCCCTACCTAATGGAAGCTCAGCATGCCAGGAGCGCCTATTTCCTGCAGTCATAATGACTGTGCTTAGCATATCTATACATAATTAGATTTAGTGTTAGAGAGATCAGCGCTGAAAAAAAATATTTTACACTAAAAATATTTTTTAAGGATATTTTAGGAGGGTTTGGCACATTTTGCCAAAAATTTAGGACATTTTAGGAGGTCATCAAAATTTTAGGATATTTTAGGAAATTTTAGGAGCGTTGAAACCCTGAATAATATAAAGTAATAAAGAAATATTTATTACACTGATGGTAAGAATATCAAACTTTAACATATGAGTTGTGTATAAAGCACTGTTCTGAAAAAAAGTGCACTGTGTGAATTATGACGAACTTCTAAAACGCTATTGAAAATTGGAAGTATAGTAGTATAGAAGTAGTTGTAAATATTTTTAAATGTGAATCAAATTAATAAGTAATTCAATTTATTGGCCATAAAGTACACCTAATAATTGTATAGAGAAAGCGCCATCTATATTTTAATTCACTGAAAAATAGCGACCAATGAATCATGATAGATAAATGTAAGGTAATCATTATTTTGAATAGACGTAATAATATATTTTGATAGTATAATTTTAAAAACATAGAATAATATATTATGTATTATATATGTTTAACCTTTTTAGTAAACTAAGCAACATAATATTTAAGTTATAAACTTGATTCCAGACTTTTACATTGTTTTATTTTGTAATCGATTAAAAATTTATCAGTACAACCGAAGACAACATATTTTAAAGTTATACGCATTTGTCTTAAACTAGTGACAATGAAATGTATGTAAACGTAATTAAATTTTTTTTTTCATGTTGTTCGACTCTCGGAATTCATAAAGTTATCATTCAATTGAGACAAATAGTTTTCATTGAAAAGTCCTTTTCAGTACATTTCGTTTAATCTATAATTTTATACGTATACATTAATATTATTATATTTCCGCATACAGTGCCAATAATATGCTATAGCACATACTATTTCAATAGTAATAGGAAAAATGGCATTCATGAAATGTATTTTTTATTTAATCGTAAATAAATTTTTTCACACACTCCCTTTAAAAAACACATACGTTCTGAAGTTCAACTTTTCAAATGTCTTAAAAAAATATAAAATTACGGAATCATAAATAACAACTTCCAAAGTAAAATATAATGCAACATAAATTAGTACGTATTAATTCTTGTTATGATTAAAAACGTGAAGTATTGCTTATTATGCGAATAATAGTATAGAACATCATCGAAAGTATGTTTTTAATTAAAAAGTTGACAAATACAAAATAAATTAATGCACGCATAGTATATTGCATTATGTTATGTATAATAAATAAGTTAAAGATCTTATTAGATATTTAAATTAACTAATTTTAAAAAATCAGAAATAAATAAATGCAAAATTACACTTAAATGCAACAAGCATAATAATAATATAGAGTAATTTTAATTGTTCAATTAATTATTAATATAAAATTACTGCTCGGTGACTATATTAAGCATTGCTTAACTTTTTTTAATGATAAGAGGCGAGTTTATTTATATCGCTTAAAATTTAGCAACAACCCCGCGCATTTAAAAAACACGTCAACAATTTATTTACGAAATATTTAATTTTCTGCGATTAAAACTTAAATGACTTTTTAAATAATTTTTATATACGTGTATTTACTATATTATATACAAATACTAAATAAGAATCAGTTTAATAAATTACATTAAAAATTTAATCAAATAATATAGTTTAGTCATTAAATTTAAAATATAAATTGTAGGAGTTTTTAATATTATGTATAATGTACTATTTATTTTTTGTTATATACTAAACATATTAAATCAATAAATTTGTTAACATAATTTTATTACGAGTATTTCATAAATTGTTATAATTTTATGAAATGTAAATATAATGTTATATTGTATTTATCGAAATAATTATCATATGTATATCTTATATGTAAGATAATATTATATATCACATAAAAAGTATATTTAACGTTATTTAAATAAATGTTTAATTAATAAAATTGAAGAAAAGTTTAGTACGTTTTGTTAAATAAAGTTAAACAAGAACCACATTTGAATTATATTCCGATAGCAACCAGTTTAGTTTAATTATAAATATAATTATTGTTTAAATCTTTTATAAATATATATCATTAGCTTTTATATACCGCAACACACATATTAAAATTATTTTCGCACCATTTAGCGTTATGTTTAAAATTTACGGTATTGTTAACATGTCTAAAACATAAAATAATAACCTCCTCGAATCTGCGACTAATCTTGAAATCACAAAACCGCAGAACGGATTCCCAGTTTCCACCCACCTCTGCCTTCTTCAACATCACAACCAACTTGTTGTCCTTGACCCGAACGGAACTCGCGTCGGGGACAATGTCCTCGCAGAGTGCGGCCACCGAGAGCTCGTAGTTGCGACTGTTGAGTCCCAGGACTCGGAGAAGCAGAGAGCTACTGGTGAACTCGGAGACAACCCGGTCGGCAGGGAGTTTATGCACCTCGGCCATGTTGCTGTCTATGTAGAGCTTGTAGAACTTGGCCGACTGGTCCATGCCGTAGGTGGTGATCGGCACGTTGTACACCTGACGGACAAGGAATCAGAGTTTGCGGTTGATGTTGTCGATTTTGCATGATGGGGAAAGTGGACACTGTTGCAAAATAAATACAATATTGCTAGGGTTTGACTTTTTTTTATAATATAACAAACTGTGGGGTTATTTTTGAAATTTATCCATATTGTATTCTGACAATGAATGATATGTCATCCTCGAATATATTTTGGAACCCATACTTTTACGTTCTTTATTACATTTAGTTTTAGAACCATAAATAATTTCTTCATTCCAATTATTATTAGTAGAATTACTTTTAGAAAAAACTAAATGAGAGCAAAACAAGTTTAGAAAATATATTCCACACTTCTCACAAATTTACCATTATTAATTTTTTTTAAAATCCAGACAAATGACGATATTACAATTTGTAGCAAATCTTTGTAAAACATTAAAACCACGAGTAAACGGTCTAAGTTTCACAGCTTTTCTATGTATTATTCTAAAACGTAAATAATGTCAGTAAATACCTACCCGTGATATGTAACCAATTAACAAAAATTAAGGGTCTGAGTAGATTATGACTATCTTCGATCAAATACAGCATTGCTAACACCAACTTCCTTGGTTGTCTAGCGCCCATATTATCTCACTTCGAATCCCAATAAGAGAATATTTTTTTAAAAAATCAACAGCTGTATTAAATATTAATGAAATTATATTAATAGCTATTTAAATTAAATATATTGAAACCATTTCCAAAAGGTATAAACGAATACACATGCTGAGTCGTACTAAGAGTTTGAATTAGGTAGTTCTATTACCATTAGTATCAGAGGTAATATTTGTACACAATTTAACTAAAAAAGTAACTATTAAATTTGATATAAATATGATTAAAAAACACTATCCTTTTGTATAACATTTTGGTCAGCTCTGTATTGTATATGGTAATTTTTTGATAATTTTCATAGAGGGACAAATCATACAATTACAACATAATATTTTGCATTACCACATGCAATTCATTTTTATATAACAAATTAATCAATTATTTGTTAATAATAATGAAATATGCATTTGTGAATTATATATACCAACCTGACATGATTATCATTACCCGGAAGCAGAAAAGAAACAACTTTTAATAAAATTTAACTTTTTTGTGAATAATAAAAGGCTCCACTTTCTCAAATTAAACAATGTAAAGCAGGAATCTATAACAATTACATTATTAACCTGTAAGTCGAAGACACTGTAAAAGCTATCTTAGGTACCTTACGTTAAGGTAACAAAATTAAACGATTTATATATTTATCATAACTAAATAATTTTTATTTAAAACAGCCTACAACAGTATAGGCCACATAATTTAACTTTAAAATGATGCACCAGAGGTATACAATAATAAGAGATTGAAATGTTGTAAAGAACATGAATGTAATTATTGCAATGAATGTATTTACTCAACTGGTGGAATATTTGAAGTGATTTTATTGTAAGAAAGGTTAATAGCAATTTTGGCGTAAACCTACTACAGATTTCATGTAACCAACCTGCTCTGATTCCTGTGGGATTGGCTTGGGCTTACAGGCATCACCTGAAGGGGCCGTTGTTGTTTGCTTAATTTGCTCCAACTCACTCTCCCATTTTCGTGTCTGAATTGTGATGAGATCTTTTACCTTCTTTCGACTGGCCTGCTTCTCGAGTTGTTTCAGTTCTGCGATGTCTGCCTTGATATCGTCCATCTGTAGGGAGTGCGGGATTGGCCATCTACTAAAAGTACTATTTTTGGTTTGCTGTGACTAGTTTGACTTATTTCTACAAATTGTTGAATATCATTGCTTTTTTTTTACAGTTTTCACATTTAATAACATTTATCTAATGAATTATATGAATGCAATACGGATTAAAAATATATTAGCACATAAAAAGGCCATATATTTGGCATAATTTAATATAATTAAATGAATCAGTACAGGTAATACAATAAGTAAGCATTATATGCTTACATTATAAAATTATAAGGACTAAAAATATTAGTCAATATTATTACATAATAGCAAGTAATAAAAAAGTTAAACACTTGTCAATAAAAAATTAAAATAGAGTTAAATGAAATTTAACTATTCTTACTTGGAAACAATCAAGATCATTTATCAGTAGACAATACATTTATATTTGAAGCTAATTAATAAATTACAAATTTTTAGGGTTTTATTGAATGGGATTATATTTCACCAATTTAAGAAAAAAAATGACAAAAAAGGCGTTCTCAAAATGTTTCCCTTCATTAAATATTACTTAAATGCTTCAAACAATATACTGAAACATTATAATTTATTGAGTAAGTAATTAAGATTGCTTTGTCTTATTTATATAATGCCTATAACAATATTTAAATTATTAAAACATACAAAAAGATTATTAAAAATGGTTAATCAGGTTTTTGAAATGCTTCATAATCAATAAATTACTTTACCTGTGTTTTATTCAAATGTCTTTACTTTGTACAGATAAGAATGTGTGTACTTTAGAACTAATAAGTCACTTTTAAATATCCAAAAATCTATACAATAAATATTATATCATATCAAACAGTCAAAATACTTTTCAGAATAAGATTTATAATAACAAAACATGTTAAAATAAAATAATTTATAGCAGAAATGATGTCTATATATTTCATATATAAGGAGGCCAATTAAGGGTAGGCCAGAAAGGTTGGTCATTTAAAAAAAATATATATATAACTAAGATATAGAAAAGATTAAAGTTTATTTCATTGAACAATTGTATAAGTAACAAATAACAAAACAAGTATTCAAACTGCTTTCCTTCATTAGTGATACATTCTCTGCACTGGGATTGCACACTGCGGCAGACATTCCTACATGTTTCAACAGTGATTGCACCTGCTTCCTGCTGAGTAAATTGTTGCAGCTGGGCAAGTGTTATGGGTTGCTTGGAATAAACTCTGTCCTCTAGGAACCCCCACAGAAAAAAATATGCAGGTGTGAGGTCGGGTGATCTCGGGGTCCACTCAATAAGACCAAGTCGACCAATACACATATGTCAGGAAATTGTTGATTGAGATAATCAAGGACACATGCACTGTAATGGGCCAGTGCCCTATCATGCATGAACCATTTACCAGCTAAGGTAAATACATGTTCTTGTAACAGACACAGACAAACTTCTCCAATCACATTATCATCAAGGAATACTGGACCCACAATTCCTTCTGACGAAATGGCAGCCCAATCCATTTTGCCAGGTGCATGGAAATCATGTTTAACAGTGAAATGTGGATTCTCAGTAGCCCACATCTAGCAGTTATGACAATTGACATGTCCTGCCAAAATAAATGTTGCCTCATCTGACCATAAAATACTGTATTGAAACTCTGGATCATTGTCCATTATAAAAGTAAAGTGTCACATGTTTCCAAGCAATGATCAAAATCATCTTCTGATAGGGCTTGATGCCAATGTGAGATGTAGGGCTTAACCTTTACATATCTAAGAAGTCAGTGAACAGTGTACGACTGCTTCCAGCAATGAGAGATATACTTCTTGTTGACTGTTGGGCATTATTATTGAGCTGCTGTCTAATAATGTCTTGTTGGGTGAGGTTCGTGATGTTCTTAGTCTTCCAGGTGGGTGCTTTGGAAGAACACTGCCTCTTAGGTTGAACTGCTGGTTAATCTGTACAATTGTTTTTTATCAATGGCATCATCACAGTATTCCACTTGTAACTTTCTTTGTACTTCAGATGCATTATCTTTAATTGAATGCAATCAAACTGTACAAGGTTATCAGTTATATGCACATATAAATTAGTTTGAATTATAATCAATACATGTATATATCAAATAATGCATACATATCTATAGACTGAAATGATCAAAATCATAGTTATATTTATTTTTCAAAAAAAGATTACCCTCTCACATATAATATTATTCATATATAAGGCATATATAAGTAATATATTTCATTTACAAAAAATAGTCCAGATGATGTTAGTAAGCAATTAAAAAATATATTTTTGCAATTTTACTTAGTATATATTTAAAAATCTTTATTAAAAATAACCACCCACTCCAAAATAGTTTTTAACTGCGAGTGATTAATAATATATAAATATAGTAATAATTCACATATAATATACATAGTTCAAACTAAAAAGACCATATATATTTAAATTTACTTAGTTAAAATGAAAACTAATATGTGAATTAAACAAATAAATAATATACTGTAGATATTATAAATGTTTGAAAAAGAAAGTATCAAGAGACCTGTTTTGACATACTCAGGAAAATAATTAAAAAATTTACTTTCAATCCAGACCAATAGTAATAAATATCTATATTTTATGAAAATTGAAAGGCATTTTAAATATTTAAACATTTATATTTTACAATGCAAGATATAATTAAAAAAACAAATAAATGTATGGATTACATAATATGACAATAATGATAGATATCCTTAACAACTGAACTATTTTAAAATATATAAATTTTATAAATATGTTTAACTTCTGAAACTAATGTTCATATCTACTTTAACATTTATATTTCACTTTGTCATCAGAAAGAACAAATAAATCTATTGAGTAATTGAAATGAAAACAATATTAAATTTCCTTTACACCTGGACTATTTTTAACTGTTTGATAAAAATATGGACTTTTTGATAAGCATTGCATAATATTTACTAATGTAGTAATTATGTTTTACATTTATACTATTTATTCTAAATCCACTATTAAAAAAAGATTATGAAATCTATTATATAATGGAAGATAAAATAATAATAAGTTGCCATCCTGTCAAAACCATTTGAGAATAATACAATTTATGAAAATTAAAAAGGAATTGCGTTAAATCAACTAATATTCTTAACTATGTTAGCATTTATATTATTTAATGTCATATTCACTATAAAGATATAACAATTATATGATATAGCCAATAAAAATGGTCCTGATGGAATTTCATCAGTTTTATTTTCCTACCAATTACTGCATAGACTTACATTGTATATGATCTTTTCAACAGATATTATATTATAAAATTTAAATTCAATCATAACATTTAATGAACTAAGACACAATATGATATAAATATTTTCACTTTAATTACTCAATAACCTATATTGATATGCTACAGTTAGCAATGTAAAGTTTTAGAACAAGTTAATATAATGAATTTGACAGAATGCAGAAAAAAGTAGACATAACTTTCAAAGAAAAATTTAAATGGTCTGGATAGCAAGTAAACATATAATATTGATTATTTCGTTTATATTTCTAGTTATAGTCTTCATTTTTCTTATCAATAGAGTTTAGAAAAAAATAATTAAATACAAAGTTGTTTGAAACAATAGATAAATAGATGCAATGCTTTTAAATTTGCATGTAAATATTATAACAGACATGACAACTTCTCAAAGCAACCAAAATTTTAAAAAATTGCCTAATCTCTAGCCACATATGGCTAAGAATGCATTTAACCCCTATCAGGACTGACTTTTCTTTAATTTATTCTGGATTTACATTGACAAATTGTCAACATAGAACAATTAAGTGAATACAGCAGTATTATTTCCAAAGAAGTAATTTATGAGGTATATTATTTTAGGTAGTGGATGTTTAATGCACAAAAGGTAAATAAAAAGTTCAACAATTCAAACAGTTTAATACACAAAAGGTAAATAAAAAGTTTAACAATTCAAACAGAAGTCTTGTTTTAATTGACGCCTGTGGGCGGGGCAAACTAATTGATTACAAAGACTGCAGTGTGAATGTGTCGTTTTTCGACAAGTGTGACATCTTCCTCTCCTTTGTCCACCATTGCGACCACAGACAGGTGCCCTGATGTAATCTACAAAGTCCAACCATTTGGCTAATTGCTGGAGTTCCAATTTCATTGTAGGGAATCGAGTTTGGATGTAAGGCTTGGCTAACTGATGAGTTAAATGCTTGAGAAACACGGGCTTTGTAATGTAATTATGAAGGCATTCGCCATTGCAACATTAAGTAAATTGTAGTTGATAACCATTGGCCATTGTTGAGTTTTCCATAAGCAGGTGTACTCTTCAGTATTCTGGTCGAGTGTGTCTACTCCACCCTTTGATTTATTATATAATCTGATCCAGAATAATAACAGGCTTTTGCTTATTATTGGAAATATCACTGCGAGAATGAGATGATGAGAGTAGTAACACATTTTTGTTCCGTTTTGGGACATATGATAGGAGAATTATATTATTTTCATGCTTGTAAAAAAAGATGTTTCGACCTCTGACTGATTTGAAACATGGTGGTACTTCTCTATGATTGTTCATAATGGTGCCAACCAAAGTAAGATGATGAGCTAATAATTCAACAGCTAGACCATGTGTAGTAAAGTATCTATCTATAAAAATGTCTCACCCTGTTCCGAAAAAGGGGGTAGCAAGTTCAAACACAATGTCTCATGCAAGATTTTGTGTGTGGTAAATCACCTGGTCTGTGTCCAGAATAGACAAGTCCATTCAGAGCAAAGCCACTTGGAGCCTCATACATCCAAAAAAATTTCACACCATATTTCCTAGGCTTACTGGGCATATACATTCTCCCTGGTATTCAGCCTCAATAGCCGACTGTTTGTCTATAGTCAATGATTCACCAGCAATGTAGGATCATCTAAGTCCAGCTTTGAAAAGGTTCCACAGGTCAGAGACTGCTGCCAAGCAATAGTTTTGTTGCTTCTGATTTTGAGTTCTATAATTGTCAAAACACATATACACACCCCAGATGAGGAACTTGAATCATCAAAGAGTCATTACAATGCGATAGAAGGGGCAACTATCTGTACTATCCCAAATATTCTCAAGACTGGAGTAATCCAGCCCATAAAATAATGGCCAGACCAGCTTGCATTTCTTCAAGACAAAAGTCACATGTAACAACAGTCAGATTTAGATGATTTTCTCGACAAACATCACATGCCTCTCACGCCTCTATTCATCTCTCACATAAAATGTTGTAAAATAATTTTAAAAAATCCTTTTCAGTTACTGGATTAACTAGAAAGCGTTGTTGTTCAGTGAGTATGTTGTGTCGTTGTAGTTATGTAGTCTTGGAGCGAATGATTTCCTTCTGTAGCGCACTCCAGCTGCTTCAATAATTTTAACTTCTTCATTGGCAACATCTGCAGGTATATCTATATTATCCTCTTTGTCACCTTCATCATCAGTGGAATTTTCATGGAAAATATCAATGTCTGGCAAAATGTCCTTGATTATTGGTTCATCATCTTGATCATCCTCGCCAATTGTTTCACCATCAGAGTCACTATCCTAATTTTTGGGTACCCCAAGTGCATCTAGTGCTTCTAAAAATGAACTTCTTCTCATTCTGTCTATTTTCATATAATATATGGGTGAACTAAGTAGTTGTAGGTAATAAGATACACCTTATATATGTATTATTATATAAAATCAATTGGCTATGCAGATTGTTTGATAATCAGTAAATTAGAACTATGTCTACAAATTTACAGGGCTAAGTTGATTGATTGGCCATCGAGAGCCAATAGAAATTCAGTAGCTAAATAAATTCAATGGCTTTTTCAGTAGGTAGATAACTGAGGTTTATTTACGTACATACAGCTAACTCTGTATAGACAGAACAATAGGTACATAAAACATACATTGACATATGTTGACATTTTGTCAACAAAAATTCGGAATAAGTGAAAGTCTGCATACTGCTCAAACAATATGATTGATTCAATAGACAATTTGAATAATTTAGTACCTGTGACATACTTATCGAAAGTTTCAGTGGAAAATCGAAATTGATGTTTAACTCTGAAATATCAATGTTTGAAAAACAAAAATGACATTTTGTCAACAAAAGTCCTGAAAAGGGCATTTAAATCATAAAATTAAAATATAATGGGACAGGAGACAGGTCTGTTAATTAACTGTTTGAATATGCTCTAAATGAAGGTTATATACATGTTAAATTAGTAGTATAGGAAGGGTGGATTCTCGCACACCACTTGACCTTTGACCCCCAAAAATATTATTTTTTGAATGATCAGGATCATTATGGATCATAAATAGACCAACATTTTCCATTGCATATATCTTTTTAGGGCAGTAACCTATGGAAACCAAAGTTAGTATGATGACTTACAAATATAAAATAAATATGTTTAAACTACATACAAATATTTGTAAGTAGTATATAACCTTAAAGATTTTAATTAGTGTCTAATTACATTTTAATCTTATTATTTATTTATACATATTGTTTTTAGACTTTTTTAAATTCACTTTAACCACACTGAATGATGACTGACCAACAGGCAACTGTTCTAATTAAGCCAAATCTGTTATACTACTTTTTTGTAAGAATTATAATTTTTTATAAACTAAAATAAATTTTAATAGATATGACATTTAGAATAGCTTTGAGCTAATGCAAATTTTTTGAAAGTCTTTTGAAATTTAAGGAAGTTAGACATTTTAGTGCTCTAAAGCAGTGTATTTTAGTACTAATATAGTACTCAGAAGTTAATTAGAGTAGAATAGAGTAGATGGAATTAGGATTAAGTAGAGTGAAATCAGACATAGTTAAAGAAGAATTTAGTGGAAATTGAGTTAGTTACATTCAAATAAAGTGGAATCATAGTTAATTAGAATTAAACAGAGTTGAGTTGAATTGGAGTTAAATAAAGTACAAAATAGAGTAAAATTGAAGTACTTCAGAAATAGATTGGAGTTAGTTATAGCAGAATAGAGTGAAATCAGAGTTAGTGATTAATAACAATTTTTTTATACAGGGCTGGCAAAAAGTAACCGTACCGATACGTTTTTTACACTAAAAAACAGATATTTTTATTTCAGATATTTTTTTATTATTTTTTTATAAAACACGACCTTTAAAATCAATCAAGTGTGGTTCGCGTTCTCATAAGGGGTAAAAGAAAATTCAGTACTTGATGCAACCACCTTTATTCTGAATGTTCTTTATGTTTATATTATTAAATAATTTATATAACAGTTAGTAGCTTCATCATGTTTTATTATAAACAATTTTAGTCATGATTGCATCATTCTGAGTGGCTCAATAACCTAATTATTGATGTCAAACATAAAGAGAAAATGTTCACCTTTTAATAAGGAAGACATAGCCAACTGGTTATGTAACACAGCTTGTGATTAATCAATACCTTCTTCCCCACAATTGTACACAAC
>JAUZND010004111.1:0-11878 GCA_034780555.1 Coelogynopora nodosa
CCCCAGCTAATGACTGAGTTCGACCAGTACCTCTGCACGCGCCGGTTCGACAACACCAACTTCGTCGACTTCCACCAGCTAGTTGCCAAGGGGAAGCGTCCTGAGCAACGCGTGGTTGGCGCAGTGATGAGCAATCTGCCGGCTCAGTGGGACTTCCTGCAGTACCGCAATCGGAACATTCAAGCGGACATCGATGAAGAGGAGTCGTCCAGACAGTCAGTCTGCTGTCCATCCAGAAGAGTTATGCACGTCATCTCTGATCATTGATTGCGATTTTTTGAATTCTAAAAATGGCGTTATTTATGAGAACACGTGGTTTCGCCAATTTGTCGAAGTTTACAACTAGGCCATTTTAATGAGATTTGATGATTTTTTATATATTTTGTTGACTATTCACGAGTCAAACGTCGTTAAAAAAGGTTTAAAAACTTATTTTCTCAATTTTAAAATCGTTTCTTTTAACTTATAATTTTTTCAAGTCAGATTTGTTTTTTTAAAGAATAGGAGTTCCCAATTGAATAGCAACCTCGAATTAAATCAATACATTTAATCAATCAATGAACTCGATAGATTTGTTGATAAACTTTAAAGCGATTGTTTTCCATTTAATTTATGAAACAGATCTGAATATGTCTGTGATATTAGAATCCATCATAATCTGGCAATAGCATTGAATTATATTATCATCCACCTTTCCCGGAAATTGAGCCATTAAATTTCTTTACGCTGACATGTTAGTCATTTTTTTAAACACACTTACCTATTCTTCAATGTTACACCATATTCAATAATACTGATTATCCGTCTATTTTATACAAAAGTATTATATATTTTTTGTGATATTGTTTAACCCATATTTATTATTTAATTATACATTTTTGTTCTCGGATACTACTAGCGAGTAGTATATTGCCTAGTATTGTATTATTGGTTTGTAAGAGTTATTTGCCGATCTAAATATATCTTCATAGGCATAGAGTAATTCCTTCCTTACTCTATGTTCGTAGGTGCATATATATTATGATTGAAAACTATATTTTTTGTGCAATATACTTCATCAAGTTTATAAAAATTTATTTATCTATTTTTGTGAAGCTTCAGTTAACAATCAAGTGTTGAACTCTGTATACCAATAATTATCATATTGACATACATATAACAAATACAACACATTTAATATTGCAATGCTTTTTCTTTGTAGTACATTATTTTTTTCATTATTTCTGTATCCATATTTTTGATACAAATAAAAGAATGCAATGTAAAATAATTTCTTGTGATTTATTTTTTAATGCTTCAGACAAAATGAAACAAACATTTTTATTAAATTGTCACTTTTGATCAGCTGTAATTCTTGTAACTTCGTGCTATATTTTAAGGTTATTTTATATAGACCAGTGTCTAAGAACGAAATATGTATTGTATATGGTAAAAGTATAAAGGTTATATGAAATTATGAAATCGATTCATCTATATTGATTTTACCGTGTTAGATCAATTTACACTACAAATTGTTTTTAACTACTATATAATCCCATTATAATTATCTTCCGTGGTTATAAAGTAGACTGATACCAACTACACTTTCCTTAGTCGTAGTAACATTTGTATCTAAATATGCATAATTATATACATATATCTAAATACCAGGCTATAATACACAAAAAAAATATTAAGTAGGCACTAATTTCTTTAGATAATAGTAAATTATAAATAAAGCTTAAATGTATACGACTAAATTGAGAAAAACAAATGTACATCTCGTGTTATACGTTCAATTAATCATGACATAGTTTGATTGATGTATTAGTACGTAATAATATATTTTATCATAAATGTAGTATCCACTGTCTTTGTTTATCAAAGGTTCTATTTTATTAACTTCTATATAAGGCAACTTTTCAAGTCATCTGAGTGTCTGGCTTATAACAGAATTACGACGGGTGGAATGCCATTAATATCCTAGTTATTTTATTGTCAAATGAGTCTTACTGACTTAGCACTTATAACTTAGCAAAATATATTCTATTCCAATTACCACAAGGCGTGTTGCATAAACGATTTTCAAATAGTCGCTTAAAAATATATTGATAAGTTATATTTCCATGAAAAGTATCATGATGGGAGAAAGTATGCCATCTGGTCTTTGTATAATTTGATAAGCAGTACAGTAGCCTACATGTCATTGATCTTATTTAATTGTATAGCGATCAACAAACATGTCATTCAACCCTTTCTACGCACGGTGATTGATTGCATTCACTGGCCAATTCACTTACTAGTACCATAGCAGCTAGACAACTGTTCTGCCAAGGTGAGCTTTATATAACACCTATAATAATTCAGAAGCTTCTTAAAACGAGTGAGCCAAATAATCGAAAATATAAAATCGTCCCTTTGAAATATTGGCATATATTATGCAATCGACGCAAATACTACTAACTCCAATGAAAACAAATAAGCAAAAGAGCACATTTAAATAAACAATCGTAAGTCATGGTATTAAATGCGAGAACCGATATAATAACTATTTTTAAGGAAAATTGATAAAACGAATATTTATATAAATTAGATATTTCTTAAATGCTATAGATAGGTCAATTATACTGCAGGGCCAATATTGATACGGAGTGAACAATTGCACATTTAATCATAGAGTATACATTAAGTATGAAACGCCGATTATAACAGGAAACGAATTGATGGGGGCACATATTTCTGTGTCATTCCAATTAGTTGTATCTAAAGTAAGATGTATTCACACTGAGAAGAAAGCCGCAGCTAGGAAGATATTTAGTTAATAATATAAATATATTTATAAAGACAAATTGAGGCTAATATCTACTTAACTAGTGGTTAAGTTTGAAATACATTCCTGCACCCCCTGGCTGAAGGCTTCCAAAAACTACTGCCAGTAAAACGGGGATGCTTGAGACAGTTAAAAAACGTGGGGTTATTTGAGAGTGATAAATATGAAATGCTATGGTCTCAAATGTTTGAAAAATTAACGATATATATATTTTTATTATGTAGTTAGTTATGAAAAGTTCGATTAGACACAAATAGGTATTGGTTTAACAATATCCCTAATTTTTACTGGTGTATTAGTTATAGTGAGCATTTTTAGTTGGCCCGTGTTAGGACCAATTGCACTCAATCGACGCTAACTTAATCAGATTGAGAATTTTATTTTTAAAAAGATTCTGGAAATTCATGGAATAGTCCTCGTTATATTACAAACGTATTTTTGGCTATCTAAAATGACATCTAGATGGTTATATTTGTTAAATATCATATTGCATGTCTAAATTGTAACATATCCAGAAAATATCAGAAAAACTAAGCATCATATAAAATATACTTTATTTAATAGTAATCAAGAACATAACGAAAACTGAGCTCACTAACTAAAATAAGCGATGATAAAGACAAAACAAGAATTCAACATATATGTGCGTCTTTCAACATATGAAAGATAGGTTTGAACTTATACAGGATCACCACCTGCGAATTTACAAAATGCAGAAAATCCGTTTGTGAAACATACTCAATGAGCTCACCGCCATTTCTAACTGACACGCTTGAAAACGTAGGCACACTGGCTTTGAACGTGAGAACGGAATTCACTCAGAATTCTCCAACAGCCCTTCTATACTACCTGTACCGTTTGAAATAATGTACCCTTCTGTTGGGAATGCTATAGTGGGACACTGGTCAGAATATAGAAAGAAAGGAACGTTAATTACTTTTCAAAAAGTAGTGAGAGAGAGAGGGACCAAAAGGCCATTTATGTCGGGGTGCAAAATACAGTGCGCACAATATGTACAGAACATATTATGAAGGAGAACAAGAGTGTACCAGAGATCTGTGAATGCAAACTTGTGTCTAGAGTATATCTGAACAAATTAGAAGAGAAAGATACAAGTGTGATATGAGAAAGAAGGAAGGAATGGAAAACATTTCTGATTAAAATAAACAACACAACTGAACAGTTAATTAAAAAATCGACATTTAATCCCATTTAAAGACCTATAAAAAAGCTTAAAACCGTTTATCACATTTTGATACTGATAATCAACATGTTGACTATCCATCACATTTTCATACATACATCTTCACAATCATGTATGTTCAACTTAAAATCAATATTTTGACAATGTTTATCCATCACATTTTCATATATAACTTAAAATCAATAGTTTGACTATCCATCACATATTCATTCACAAATTCAAATTAAATAATTTAACTAATCTTCACATTACAAACGTGTATAATATGTTAACATTAACACACCAACACACGTGTTAAGTGGTGTAAATGAAGAAGCAACACAGACACTGATAAGGGTGGTCTCAATCGTTGATATTTAACAACAGCGTGTTTAGAGGTATAGACAGCCCGTCCGTATTTATCACGCTACATACGATGACTAATGTTCCAGCAATGTGGGGCAAATTCGATCAAATGTAAACTATAAACTGCTCGTTTGCATTCAATTAATACCTTTATTATGTACTATAATTATTAAATCATGACTAAATCATTGCAAAATAAAACCGAACAGTCAGTGCTTTTTTGCATAACTGAACATAATAAAATTTTAATATAAAAATTGTTGATTATAGTTATCTACAATATTATTTCACCAAAATTTAAAAACTATCTAATTGCCAAAGTTATAGTTTTAAAAATAACCAAAATTTGATAAAACAAAGTTAGTATATTATATTTTTTCAACATACAAATGTACGTACAACACATTTTGTTGAATAAATAATAGCATACTTTTGAAAAATACAACTACATCGGATAGTATTAAACAAAGTGAAGATAATTTGAAAATGAAATTGATCGATACCGCCCCACAGTGATATGAAACATGAGAAACACAGAATACGATGCCCCATCTACCTCAACACTATAGAGCTGTTAAATATCGATATGTGATATAAACAACACCATATCGAGCCAATCAATAAAAAAAAGCCATCTGTACATGTTGTATTATTATTGCTTAAATAATGCTTGCAGGGGGAGATCAAAATCATATACACAGTGAATATATCGATCGGATATTTGAAATTGGCGCTGCAGTCAATATTGTTGTTTGGATATATATATATGATATCATTCATGGAGTGAAGAAAGACACATAATTACACTACTATGACACTACTACTAGTAGTAGTAGTAGTACTCAATTTATAAATATATAATCAATAAATACACCCATTGCAACAGAGGAACCTATACATATAGGAGTAACTATTTTCGGTTAAAATAAAATCGATAACTCGTCGACCATTTTGAAATGTAAAAATTTAGCCAACTTGTTTCCATTTATCATATTTCGTAAATCTCCCTGTATGGAAATGTATTAAAATGTTAAACATTAAAAAACAATAATTTGAATTAGTGAATTGTCAAATGCATACATTTTCGAGATCATCAAATAATTTCTATAATTCCGAGTTGGCAGGCAGAGGTAAGATAATGATTGTACATTTATTAAATGAACAAATTGTTTGAATAAATAAGATTCCACTCGTACTTACTATCCATAAAGTAGAATAAATAAACTAAATAGTTGATACAGGCACAGCAATGTTTCAATCCGCATGTCTGTCTACACAAGAGTTACCTCATTGAAAGAAGACGTAAGTAAAGAACGGAGAGAGAGAGAGAGCGAGAGTGAGTGAAGGAATGAAACAGATTAGAAGTAACACCGACAAAGGAAAGATTTCGCTCGAGGCGGCTTCGTCAGGCTTGTGAGTAGTGAGGGATCCAGTCAGTCGTTCTATTCAGAATACAAACGGTTGATGACGTCCTGATATTTGTTCTCGACAAAGTTACGTCGCAGTTTGAGTGTGGGACCTGGAAAGGGGAAGAGTTGGAAGGTTCTTTGTGGTTTACATGTTTCATCATCGCGATACACCCCCCCTAATAGAAGTATTCCGCTTTTCAATATAAATCAGGAAAGCGATTTGAATAATTTATGAAAAATAATAATTCTTCAAAATAGCGATACATTTGAAAAATACACGCAACAAAAACATTTGACACTTTACTAAAGAGATTAAATACAATTGTTTCTAGATAACATTTGATTAAAAATATACATACTATATTGATTAATTCGTTATATTTAAATAAAGATAAATGTATAGCACAATAATAACCTTATTTGTAATAATAAATGTAGATAAAAATTATGTACTATTTAAAATATATTAGAGTAATATGGTTAATAAGAACTAAAAATATAATACATAAATACCATACAACAATAGTAAAAAAAATTGTAGAATATATAATATTGTTGCATACAAGCAGATAGACCTACATTTAAGTATAACTAAAATAGGTTTAATAATGAATGAAAGAATAGGTACAATATTTAAAATCAATTTGAATTATCCTTAACAATCGTTCACTCAGACATTTTATAACACTTCAGACCTGCCAACCTTTCAATAAGCTTTCAAATTATTGCACAGCGCTGTAAAAAATTATGTTTTATAGCTAAAAATGTATATAAAAGGCTTGGAATTGCTTTGTATAAGAACTGTATAATAAAATGCAATCGCACGAATAGCGGAAGTTTTGGAATTTTACAGCATGAAATTGACAGAAAAGACATATAAAAATGTTCAACATTAAGATTATAAAATGATTGGACAGTAAATTAATATCGTTTTAAATATTGGGACTTTCATCGGGACATTTTGGCATGTCTGCATTTTATAAACACCCTTTTTTCACTTTCCCTGACTTCCCTGACCAGTGACTACCCTGTGCCGTTTCACCAACTGTCCTACAGTTCGCGGAAGGAAGGTACCTTTGATGACGTAATACACGACTTAAAATGGACTAAAATAATGTTATAAATAATTTAATAAATTGCTAGCAATTTGACTGTATACAAAAGATTAAAAAAACTGAAATCGTTCGCTTATAACAACGAATATGATGAAATCTGCACAATACAATAATAACTCAAACTAGAGAATCAAACATCTGAGCCTGTGATTCTTTCTAACAATAAAATACATTCTATAACTGTCTTGTATCCTTCATCGATTATAATTGTCAGTGAAGAATTCAGTACATTAGTCATGTTTGTCCATTTCTGATATCTGATTTATGTTTCTAGGTCGAGAGCAGTCTCAAATTGTAGTGAGAACGCTTACAAACGTCAGATTATGCATCACAGTGACCACTATAACCACTTGATTGTCTACTAATGACCACTTGTAATACTTTAGGGTCAATAGTTATTCGTTAATAAGGACCAGACGTAGCGTTGAAGTCACCCTCCCCGGTACTGATAAATAGAAAGAGAACAAGCCAGGTCAACATCCGGATATCATAGCCTATGTGTAAGCAGACATGAATGACACAAGGATAGTATGATGTGTGTCAAAGGTCAGAGGTCAGAGGTACCAGAGTGTAAACTAAAAACAGAATCACTTAAGTTAACCTATTGTTGGCACTCTATTAGTTAGTGGAATGCACGCCACATATGCCAACATGAGGAAATTACTAACATCATATCTATCTATGAGTATTATTACGTTTTATATGGTATAGTATAGTGTAGATACCCTGTTTAAGTGCTTAATGAAAACTGTCATAAATATTATTTAGGAGGTGTAATCAGCAGATATTTAACCCAATAAACAATATTAATGCAATCACTAACTTATAATATATATTTTGGCTAATGAGTAAAACTATCTGCTGCATTTGAATAACTTTTCAGTAGAGAGGTATAAAGATTAGGCTATTTTTAGTTTTAGTAGCAATTAGACAACTTTATGGACAGATTATTAATGATGGATATGTCACATTCAATTTTAATACTATAAATATGAAACGTTGGTTCTACTACGCAATGGCGAGTGTCATTTAGTCACTTTGTCGCATCAGAGAATTTCGCAAGGGTTAATCGTCGCTCAGGCGATTTCTTTGATATATATTCCTAAAGAAAGGAACGCTGGTCTAATGCTTTTTTACTGACGGAAAGTTTATAGTTGATAAAAGGACAACATTATGTTCAAAATCATTTTCCAAAGTTCTATATATTACGTTAAATCAGGCGCTGTATGCAAACTATACGAATTAATGTAAAGTGCAATATAGGCTATCGTAAAAAATAGTATGTACATAATATGTTTGTTAGTGTTATATTTAACCTTATAAATGTAGAAAACATGGCATTCTCATATAAAAGTAACACATGTTATCCGTTGGGTTAGTCCAGCGGAATGTAGTGTATACAATGGTTTATTACAGTTTCTATAACTCATAGGTATACTGATCTTAAATCAATATCTGAGGGCCTCTCTTAATTGGTCCAAATAGTAATGATAAATATCTCTGCAAATATACACAATTTCTATAACAACATGAATTTAAAATATGTTCTAGATAGTAGATTACATATTATCTGACCATTTCAACTCAGTTTGTTGAAAATGGAAACATACAATACATATATTATATTCAAGATATGCCAAAATAATTAAAAAACTTCAAAAAATATATTGACCATACATCACTTGATACTTACACATTAATTTTAATAAATTGATATGTATTTATATGCGTTTTCAATTAGGGTGCTGCTGTTATTTTTTGCTTTTTTAATTTTTATTTCAGACAATTTAATTGCAACCAATTAATATTATGGAAATTAATATACCGATCGTTAAAGAAATGCTTTATAGTTGTATTCCTACTATTATTGTTTCAAATATGAAACTTGTATTAACTAATATCATTATAGCGATAAACTTGTCTTTAGAAACTAGTATGTATTAGTAACAATTATATGACGGTTAACCGGCATATAAAAATATGTTCAATGACGGCATTGTTGTAAGTATATACATATAACATTTTTGTAAGAATAAATCGAATCTATTGTATATCCAACATTTTCAATCAATTTCTAAACTGCTGGCAACTAGGCCTATAAACAATGACAATGGCGAATGTAACAATGTCATGACAATAATGACTACTACGAAAGAGTTACGCTGGGGGTACAGTTGCCAGAACACTGATAAATCTATACAAAATACAATAAAAGAACTCTAAATACAACTATAAGAATATGCGTAAGGAATCAATAAAGTAGAAAACGATAAGAGATAACAATTAATAAAATAATGTGAATATATCAGCACTGTCCAAATGCAGTATTAGACGAATGCTGTTACAACAGGGATTATCATTTTAAGATTTGGGTGATGCATATTGAAATATAGAATGTGTGTCGTTTTCGAGTAATGCATTTTTTGACAAAAAGATTATTAAGATATTTTTAATTTTATGCAATTCGGAATTTTAAATTATATCTTATATAAATAAATATTGATTTAATAAATTTGTAATTTTCACGTGATGTATGATCATTGCATTTTTTGAAAATGTTCTCATTTTGGCGTCATATTTTGACACCATTTTCAATATTTATGTTTCCATTTTCAACAGAGTGAGATGAAATTGTCAGCTAATAATATATGTAATCTACTACATAGAATATAGTTTAAATTCATATCATTACTATTTGGACCAATTAGGAGAGGCTTTTTTTGTTATTATTGATTTTTTTCAAATTCCTCAATAATGTCAAAGTGGCATCCTCTTGATTTGAGATAAGTATACCTATGGGTTTTAAAAACTGCAATAAAACATAAAACAACTGGTAGGACTACTATTTGTTTTGTCGTATTTAACTGCTGAGTAGAATATAAAGAAGTTAATCGTAGAGATGTCGAGAGATAAACATTTTTACTTAAACTCACTCAGTATTTTGTGTGAGCATTTATTTCTAATAATGAACATCATCAGAGATAAAATTAAAAAAATTTACATAGCACTATGTAAAATTTAAACAATAGTATCGCCTATGTAAATTCTATTGGGAAACTTGCTACAATAATTTATATTGACTGCAATCCAAGTTACGTTTATTATTGGTAAGAGTTGGTCAAAATGCGGCAATTCGCTCTCGTTAAGTTCGCCCAAACAAAAAATAGCCCTCATGAACAGGCGTTCCGTGAAAATTCGCTTTGTGATAATGCGCTCATTTGCGAATAGCCCTTGCATAATCCGCTGCTGCGGTAAAGTGACTAAATGACAGTCGTCCCCGCGGTTTCGCCTATATGACAATTCGCCCTGGCGTAACACAACATTTACGATAATGACACAATGAAATGGCAACAAAAGAAAACAATTGGACACATTACAAGACATCTTCACAGTAATAATAACATGGAAAACTACTGATAGTTGTACGAATGGAATGTGTCGTAAATACAGATAATAATAATTATTGTTATTTCATCTCACTCACCAAATTCACCGCCAGACATGGAGAAGTCTTTGGGCAGAATGGCGAACTTCTGAATCTGACTCGCACGAGACACACTGAACTTGTTCAACTCCTTGATGGCCGTATCGATGGAGGCGTAGAGCGCGGGCGGCTTCTGATCGATAATCTCGGTGACTGTTGTGGCAGAAGAGTTGAGAGATTCCGCCCAATCGATCACCAGGGTGGCTAGGTTGTCCAGTGGGACTTGGTTGCTGTCTAGTTGTGTCTAGTTAGGGGGGAGGGATGGAGGGAGAGAGAGAGAGGTAGAGGGATAGATAAGGAAGAGAGGAGGGAGATAGAGAGTTGGATAGAAAAGGAAGAGAGGAGGGAGAGAGAGAGAGAGATAGAGGGTGTGGCAGAGAGAAAGATAGAGGGAGAGAGAGTTGGACAGAGAAAGAAGAGATGAGAGAGAGTTGGATAGAAAAAGAAGAGATGAGAGAGAGAGTTGGATAGAGAAAGAAGAGAGGAAGAAGAGAGGAGGGAGAGAGAAAGGGAGAGAATTGGATAAATAAAGAAGAGAGGAGAGAGAGAGTTGGATAGAGAAAGAAGAGAGGAGGGAGAGAGAGACAGGAAGATGTCCTCTAGCGTCACTGACTCAAGAGAGAGTGAGATTGAGAGAGATAGAAAGAGCAGAAAACGCGTCCCAATGAATCAAAGTGACACCAGTCCGCTGATCAGATAATAATATGATACAAGATCTGCCAGCTAGCTAACCAACCTTTAGTGTGATGAGAATAGTGAGGTACTTCCTCTTGTCACCAATGACAACCACATTGCTCACGACGGGAAGGATCTGCTTCAGTCTGTCTTCCACCGGGATTGGCGCCACGTTCTCCCCGCCCGATGTGATGATTATCTCTGCAAGAAAGGAGAAATCAGAAACATAACGTCGTTGTCCACTTAATACCTGTGACTTGTGTACTACTTCAAACTGAAAATTAAAACCTCACATGTGCATTTTAATGTTATTTTCATTAATACCTGGACATCTGTATAAACGGAATGCATATGAAGTATGCTCCGAAAATTGCTTTCGACGTAAACACGTTTAGATGAGGACCGACAACAATGATTTGACACCTTTGGTCAGCCTCACGCACGCACTATCTCGATTCGATTTTCTTTCTGCTCCAGTTGAACCCTTTTGGTTAGTCGATGCTTCTTCTTTCGATGTAACAGTGGTGAACTTATTCGGAAGTTCACGATCAGTAGTTTGATTTCACTAAATGTACACATTTAAACTAAATGTGCACACTTGTTTAGCGTATAAACTGGTCACTCACTCTCTATATCAAGTGTAGAAAGAAAAAATCCCGAAGTTATTTTTTTGGGTTTTAATAGCTGGGACTCGTGTCTCCTGCGTATTGAAGAACAACAATAACATGGCAGTTTCAGTCAATAAAACCAAAAGCATGAAGTTACAGTTGCCTCATACCAAGAAAGTGAAATGCGGGAAGATCTCCTGTGGGGATGGTAAATGGCTTCATGAGGTTG
>JAUZND010004112.1:0-11878 GCA_034780555.1 Coelogynopora nodosa
TCTTCATCACCTGGTGGAGTAGCATCAGATGTTTGAACGTCTGTTTCACTTGATTTTAAGTCTCTGTTGTATTTCTTCCTACATATTGTACACCATTTGCTTCCCTGTAACACGATGATATCTTATTTATAAATTATAATTTATAATAATATGTACAAATAAAAAATACCTGATAAATATAAATTATTTCGTTGCTCCTCGGTAATAAACCTTAGACCTTGGGTAACGGTCCTTGTGTGGATCTTGTATGGATTTGAACAATCTCTTCTGATGTTCATTATAATAATTGTAAAATTTTAAAATAAACCGTTTTTAAATAAAATTCACAATTTTGTGAAATTTTCGAAATATTTACGTCAAAATAGCTCAGAAATAAATTATATAATATGTAAAACGTGAAAATGCACTTGAATTTTAATTAGAATGAGATAATATCCACGGTTTTTGATTGTTTTTTTTATATAAAATGGATTTGGACTCAGAAATAGATAATATCCAAGGCTTTTGATTGTTTGTATGCACTTGAATTTAAATTGGAATTTTCTTTTTTTATAAAAATACTGAAATGCACATACATGTGTAATTTATGTATAAATTTTAGCTTGTAATGAGAATAATATTCAAGGATTTTGATTGTTTAAGTACTTGAATTTGAATTTTTACAAACACAAAATTTACTAATTTTGAAATCTTGTAAATATTATTTAACAGGTTACTATGATAACTAATCAATGTTTACTAGCTATCAAGTTATATTCAATTTTTATATATTAATTGGCTGTAATTATATAACTAAACGAGGTCCCACGCCAAATTTAAGAATAATTATCTTATTAGAATCATATACGTAATAATACAAAATTATATTCAAATTGGAGCTGACCTAAGTATATTTAATATTTAACCCCTTTTTATCTCCCTTTGTACCCTTAGAATATTTACAATATATTAAATAAATATTTTAAATTGATTAACTTGTACAATAGTTTTCATTTATAACCAAAAATAGTGTTTAAAATATTAATATTGTTAATTAATTAAAATATTAACTTATAGATAAAATAAGAGGAATATGCCTTTTAACTTTTTTAATACATGATCCCATTTATTTTTTTTGCTAAAAATATCAAAATATACTAATTTCACCATGCTCTACATATTAAAACTAGTCTCATCATTTTTTATTTTTCACTTTTGAAAACTGTAACGATTTTGTGTGATTTTACCCTTAAGCCTTGCAAGCGATTATTTTAAAAAAGTGAAATTTTGTCACAAAATCTGACGAATCTAATAAAAAAAGTTTTGATTATTTTGACGACATTAATCAATTATTTACCTTATTTAACGCGTTCAAATATTTACGACAGACAATAGAATCAATAACGTAGTCTTTAATACACGTTGAAATTTGAATCACGCACGTAAACCCCAAATAAGACCTATAACTATGATGCTCCAAGTCTACAGCAATAATACAATGTTTATCATTCGATATTTCTTTTATGGCCCTATTCAAGGCACTTTTAGTATCTATAAATTCCATACAAATCGTTTTCAATCTTTTTTCAATACATTTTTCAACAAATGCATCAGAATGACTATTAGAAATATTATACGTGTCTAAAATATCATAGGGAAGGCGCCCAATTTCAACCTTGTATGGACATGTCAAGTTTTTAAATTTTCGCTTTTTACATTCTTCATTCCATACCTCAAGAGGTTCGATAGAGTGTAGTTTTGTGGGTAAATAGGGAACGAAATTAGTGTCTGAATTGTTCACACTTATTTTTGGTTTTATAACAGAATTTCGAGTGTGATTTTTGAACCAGAGTTTATTTCTGTCTTTTTGAATTGTTTTGGATTTTGGAATGTTTAGACGCTCGTGACTTTGGCCTTTTATTTGATAAAATTTAATGGAGCACTTTTCGAGAAGACTTTCATTGAATTTAGAAATGCAATCAAACACCTGTCGGTCCATGATGGGTTTGTATATTTTAAAACGCTGGTTGTGATAAAATGTGCATTTAGTGGTTATGTCAATCACTCTATTAAACATGTCACTGCAACATTTGAGGAATTTTTCATCGCAACTCCAGACTTTGAAATTTTCGTCCGTTTTCAGCTGTTTGGTTAAAAACGCGAGGTTTTGAGACTGTTTCAAAATTTCAATTTGTTTTGAAATGATGCTTTTTGTGTCTACTATTGTCTTTTTAGGCGCATTGCGCTCAACACTGTTTTGGTCGGCACTCATGTGCTTTTTATTTTGAAGTGTTTGTTATAAACTTTATAACTATAGTCGTCAAGGTAACTGTTTTTTAAAATAAATAATCATAGAAACGAAATCATGCATGTTAAAATTTCATTATCAACCACAAATAAAGATGATGTTTAAATTTAAAGCAAAATCAATATCGCTCGTTACCAACAACGTTTTCATGTTTACAAACATTTATTCAACATTTAATACTAGGCAACTTTCAACAGCTGGAACTGCACTTAATTTTATTCTACAAAATCCAATTTTGAAAATTTGATATTTCTAATAATATTTTCTCTTTCCAGTTGACGTTATGAATTTTACCAACTCTGTGGACGAAGTAGATTACGGAAACGATTCAATTCATCTACTTACAAAATCGTCTGACTCGAAAAATGTAAAAGGTGAAAATGTAGAGTCTGAAAAGGTTGAAATTCTCCAAGATGGCAGTTTCGAAGAGGGAGAAGTTGTTAAAAGTCCGGAAAAGGACAAAAATGAAACTGAGTTTGACAACGAACAGACTGAATGTGTTACAGTTATCAAAAATGAAAACAGTGACATGGAAGACGGTGAAATTAGCGATTCGGGAGATGACGTTCCAGAAATTTTATCTTGTACAAATGTATTTATGGACGAAACGGTTAAAAAAAGATTGGAACGTTTTAAAACAATTTCAAATACATTTTCAAGTAAATGATTTGTCCAAAGATTAAAAAAATTAATGTTAAAATTTATTTTAGCTCCTCTAGTATCTGAGAATTTTGGAATATACAAGGCCAGTTCGAAAAATGTAATTTTTAAAAAAAATTATTTATTTTACAAATTTTCAATCAAGATATTTTGTTTAGAAAATCGAAAAGGACGAATGGACGGCTAGAATGGTCACAGAAGTACAATTTCTTATTTTTGTGAATTTTTGAAATGGCATTTTAGGTAAAGAAACCTACTTGGGTTAGAGAAGAAGGCAGAGATAACAGATACAAACCACAATATTTTAAAAGTGACAATAATGATTACAAGACTACAAATCGCAACAGATATGAACTTCGACCCAACAGACACTACCTTGATAGGTATGACGATAAATATGATTCTAATAGAGCTTCTCAAGAGAAATGGTCTACTAGGAAAAGTAACTCGGATAGGTTTGATAGGACTTCTCCAAGGAATGATAAGAGGAATAGTTATAGAGGGGGACATCGCCATTCTTCGAGTGAAGATGATAGGGGGAGGTATTCTAAAAAAACAAGCAATAATAGAAGGTATTCGAAGGATAGGTCGTATAGGAGAGATAAGAGTTCTGAGGAATCTGTTGATCCCAGGTAAAAAAATGATTTTTAAAATGATTTGAGAATAAAAATATAAATTTTTTTAAAAAATACGTAATCAAAATGATTTAAAATTGGAATAGTTTGATAAAATGTAATTAGAATTTCACGAAATTTAAAGAAATATATATAAAAAGTATTAAAATATTTAAAATTCGTCAAACAAATATTTTGTATCTTAAACTAATTTTTTAGATATAAAAGAGACAGATCCGAACAATGGAGAGACCCCTACATTCGTCAAAAAAGAGAAAAACATGAAAAAGAAACTATAAAAAGAAGTCTTCCCTCTATAAAACGTTCCGTCTCTCGTGAAATTAAACGAGTTTCTACTTCTCAAGAACAAAGTCGTGGATCGCATTCACCACAAATCAAAAATAGATTTTCATCAGACTTTAAGAGAGACAAATCGTCTTCTAGATCTAAATCAAAATCTAAACGAACGAACAAATCATCTTCACGGTCTCTATCAAAAAACTTAAAGTCAAAGGTTGTTTCTGTTAAAAAAACGCCGACAAAAAAACAGCACACGAAAAAGACAAAAGTGAGCGTTTCAGATTCTGAATCAAACTCTAGTTCGTCTTCAGGATCATGCTGTACTAAATCAGATTCAAACTCTAGTGATGATTCAAAAATTGTAGAAAAAAATGAAAGCCAAAAGTCTAAGAGTTTGATAAAACCAACGGAAAAATCTAGACGTGTAGAAAAGTCCATTTCGTCAAACGATTCCTGTGATTCTGATTCGACTACAATAACATCACTATCATTGTCATTACGAGAGTCTGATGTTTCGGATCAAGATTGTAAAACGTCCAAACATAAATCAAAGAAACCTAAACCTCTCGACTCATCCGAATCTGTGGATGAAAAGTCTAAACGAAAAAGTGATTTGCTACTCCAGCTTGATCTAATAGATAGAGCAATTTTAAGGAAGCGATCAAAGAAAAATTAATATTCATTCATATTAGTTTTACAGACAACCCGATAATATCTAGATGGAGTTTTTTTAGTTCCTCGACATGTGCATAATTTGTTCTAATAAACGTCTTTTTATTTTACAATAAAATTGTTAAATCAATGTAATTGCTAAATTATTACTAATAATTATAAATTTGGAGACAACGTTTTTAAAACATAAACTTGCACTTCGAGTACGTAAATGATACAAAATAATTATAAAAGCTACTTTACACTTGGAATTTTCCATACATTATAATTATTATTTATACGTTATAAATTATACTTACAAGTCTGGGAGAGATGTCTGTATCGTAATGTTGGGATGTACATACTATTGTAAATTTGTAATATGAAGTAAAAGTTTTTATACATGATTCAAATATAAATTTTCACATCGCACTATTAAATTTTATATTGTCGCAATTTGTCCACAATTAATTGCAATTGTGGCGCGACTAAAATAAAGTTTAAAAATATTGTTCATACTTTATTGCACGCTTTGGTTTGAGGAATATGTTTTTCACGCATCTTTGAGATGAAAATATTGTCTTGTTTTGAATTTACTTTTTAAGTCTATATTTATAATTAACATTTATGACAAAGCACGAAACGATTTATTTTGCGATACTATTTCTATATATTTTCACACCAATACAGTCTATAAAAGGTAAGTTTTATGAAATAAACTATTGAAAAAATCATAATCCAACGAAATAAATTTTAAATTTAAATTTAATATTTAATTCTTTTTCTAGTTTGTAACACTATCGTTGTTCGAAATTATGATGAAAACTTTTCCCAATTTCGAGATTGTGAAATTGTGGACGGTAATGTTAAAATTCTTTCCTTTAAACACCCAATCCTCGAACCTACTTCAAACGACATTGACTTTGAATTTAAAAAAACAACCAATTCTACTACAAATAATTTGTTTCATTTCCCAAATTTAAAAGAAATTCGCGGATATCTACTCATATACCGTTCAAATGACATAAAATCTCTTTATTACCTATTTCCGAAATTGACAGTTATTAAAGGAAAAAATTTGTTTTATAATTACGCCTTTGTTGTCTATGAAGTCGCCAGTATTACAAATCTCGGTTTATACTCCTTAGTAAGTATTGAAAGAGGTGCTATTAGGATCGAAAAAAATCCTTCTCTGTGTTATTTGGAAACTATCAAATGGGATAGTGTTCTACGACATCAAAGTAACCTCAGTATTATATCATCAAACAAACAAAGCAATCAATGTGTCGATCAATGTCCAACAGTTTGTATAAAAGACGCTCAGGTCAAAAATAATTTAACCAATTTACAGATTGAAAAGGTTGAAGAAATGTACGATTCCAAATATTGTCTTGGACCTCTAGCCTGTCAGAAAATTTGTAAAATTACCTCTTGTATTGGCAAAGATAATCTTTGTGCCTACAATCTTTTGTCAACATTTAATATACCTGTAAATGTAAATAGTACCGTTGAAGTTGAATATTATAATTGTTGTCACTCTTCTTGTATATACGGATGTTTTGGTTTTAGTAACAGAGATTGTTTTAGTTGTAAAAATTTTTATTATAAAGGGAAATGTGTCAAACAATGTCCTAAAGAAATGTACATAATGAATGGGTACAGGTGTGTAGATAAGAAGTATTGTTTAGAATCTTCAAAGTACAATAAACTTATGAAGAATTTATGTGTTAAAAAATGCCCTCCTAATACTACAGTGTCTATAGATGAACCACGAGTGTGTATAAAGTGTAAAAATGCTTGTCCTGTTATTTGTCCATCTGCCACTATAACTTCAATTGAATCTGCAGAGAGATTCGTAACTTGTTCTGTTATTGATGGGTCGTTGATTATAAGTGTCAAAGGAGGAAGTAATTATTTTTTATAAATTATTTTAGTAATTTTACGTTTTAATTTATTGTAGATTATATTGCCAGTGAATTGAGTAAAAATTTGGGCAACATTAAGACAGTCAGAGATTACGTCATAATAAAACAATCTCATTCACTTTTATCTCTAAATTTCCTACAATCTCTTCAAACCATTCACGGAAATCAGCTTTTTAATGGAAAATATGCATTTGTTGTACGAGACAATAAAAACCTAGAAGAGATATGGGATAATTTCACTCATCCAATATTATCTATCGGAGGAAATGGACTGTTTTATTTTAACGGAAACAAACACCTCTGTCCCAATATAATTTTTGATTTTATCCTCGTCTGCAATCTTATCAATAGACAAAAATCTCAATACTTAAATCTCCATTCAGATACAGCAGTTTCTGTAACTGAAAACGGAGATGAAACTGCCTGCAATATTTTAAAAATTGAATCTCAATTCACCGTAACCTCTCCAACAGTTGTAGTAATTCATTGGAACAGAGTCCAGTTGGAAAACTACCGACATTTGCTTTCTTATCAGATATTTTACAGAGAAACAAAAAATGAAAAAATTTCCTTTTATGAATCTCGAGATGTTTGTGACTCAAACATTTGGCAAAACCGAGAAGTTTTTGTAGACCATTCTCACAAATTTATTGGACAATTTCTCTCCAATTTAAAACCTTATACAGAATATGCCTACTATATCCAAACCAATATACTGTTGTCTCACTATAGAGGTCTGAGTAATTTGATTTATTTCAAAACCTTTTCAGACTATCCATCTTCCCCGAGATTTTTCCACGTCGTTTCAATCACTGATAAATCCATACATGTTAGATGGAGTAACCCGTTGCATGTAAATGGAAACCTAACGTCTTTTATCATAGAAATTGGACGGGTTGAAGAAGATTTAACAGTGTACGACAAGCGTGATTATTGTATAAATAAACTGGAGAATATAAAGGGATTTCATGTATATGGGGCTAATTCGGTTAATATTAATAATGATTTGAATAGAAATATTGTAAATTTTAATAATGATGATGTCACGTCTGGTAAGAGTAAAAATTGTGAAACCAATAGTTTAACTGACAAAGAAAATGAACATTCATTTGGTTTGCCTCAGTATAATACTCAAGACAAGATTGATTATCAAGTTAGAAAGTCACAGATTATTTTTGAGGATTATATGGAAAATAATATTTTGGAACCGAGATTATCGGCCTTTGATTCGATGGAAATGGGTAGGAATAGTTCGGGGGCTGATTATAGGTATTCATTTAAAACATTTTATAAACAATTTTATTTTATTATGTAAAAATTATAATCCTTTACTTTAGATCACGGTCAGTACGAAGCATATCATCTAATACAAAATCGTCATTTTCTCTTTCTCAAAATCTCCTCTCAACGAAACCAAAAATAATAACTTTAAATTCCTCTACAAAAAACATTATCCTCGACAAATTAAACTACCTCTCTGAATATAAAATTGAACTGTTTGCATGCAACAACGATGTACTCAATCCCTCGCGAAAACTATGTTCTCTAGAACCAGTTATCCTTTTTTCCAGAACTCTCGCTTCAAAAAACGTGGACAATATATACTCAAAACACATTAAAATCTCCAATATTACATACTATTCATTCACCTTGCAGTGGAATCAGCCAAAAAGCCCAAACGGTCGAATCTTATCATATGAAATTGAAATCCACAGAATGTTTAAAAGTATAAAACCAGAAATAGTGTGCATCACATCAATAGCCTTCAGAAACAACAATCATACTTTTAAAGTAGATGGCTTATCTCCTGGAAATTACAGTTATAGACTTCGGTCCATATCTCTGGCTGGCAATGGAAAATGGACGGACAAAAAATTCGTAAACATTGAACTATACCTTACATTTTCCAACAGAACAGTGATTGCCATAAGTAGTAGTTTAGTGTTAGTTTTTTGTATTGTTATCTTTGTCATTGCTGCCTTATTTTTCAAAAATCGCTTAACTCGTCATATTCCAAAGAAATTGCTTTACTCTAGTGCCAATCCAGAGTATTTTGAAACGATAAATGATTTTAAACCAGACGAATGGGAAATTGATAAAAAGTATGTCGTTTTCGGGAAAGAACTGGGAAAAGGCTCATTTGGCTGTGTATACAAAGGCAAAGCTTCTCATTTAAAAGACAGTGGAGTAACTGTCGTTGACGTGGCCATTAAAATTGTAAATTCAAACGCTTCGTATCAAGAAAGGATTTATTTTCTCAGAGAGGCTGCTCTAATGAAGCAGTTTAATTGCAACCACGTGGTAAAATTGCTGGGGGTTGTATCTAGCACCGAACAAACGTTGATGATTATGGAATTAATGTCCAAGGGTGATTTAAAAACTTTTATGAGGTTAAGAAGGCCAGAAAATAACAAGTTGAAAACTCCTTCAATTTCTGAAATTTGCAATTTTCTTGTAAATATTGCGGATGGAATGGTCTATCTTCAACACCGTAAATTTGTACATCGAGATTTGGCAGCTCGAAACTGTCTAGTTGATGAAAATAATATTGTGAAAATTGGGGATTTTGGAATGACACGTGACATTTACGAAACTGATTATTACAGAAAATTATGTAAAGGAATGTTGCCTGTTCGGTGGATGTCTCCAGAGTCTTTGAGAGACGGAGTTTTTTCGTCAGCTTCTGATGTCTGGTCATTTGGAATTGTAATGTGGGAACTGGCCACAATGGTGGAACAACCATATCAAGGATTAGCAAATGAACAAGTGCTAAAATATATAATACACGGTGGAGTAATGGACAAACCTTATTCATGTCCCGACTTTTTTTACAGTATAATGAATAAATGTTGGAGGTTTAATCCAAAGGACAGGATTACTTTTGAAGAAATACTGGACAGTTTACAATTTATAACAGATGCTGACTTTAAAAATCGTGCTTATACTCATTCTGATGAATACCAGCAATATATTGAAAAGGTTAAGCTTTTGCAGCTTCAAAAGGTGCACAATCTGGTAAAAAAGACTGAAATGTCTCTTTTAGAATCTGAAAAGGAATCTCTAGATACCAATATTAATTTAAAATTTGATAATTACAACAATGAAGGGCAAATTAAAGTGTTTGAAAATCTACTAAAAACGGAAAACGTAACAAATTATTCTATATTTGATAGCAACGACATAAAAACGAGAATAAGGCTCAATAAGCACAATTATAATTGTAAAGATGATAATGATATTGTTAATGGGTACAATGGAAAAAGCAACTTTAGTTGTCATTTTTCAAATTCCTCCACATTAGATCTCTACTTGAATAAAAGCGACAATGCTCCCATATCTAGCGACAAGGCGTTTGAACCTATGGAACAGGTCGTAATCGATGAAGGTTCGAAACCACCTTTTGAAAATTTGACCAACTATCACAATCAACTCAAGGGTGATTTTTGGAATGATGAAGAATCGAGAGATACTTTGGGTCCCGAGGTTAAGGTACCTAGTCAGAATATACAGAGGAAGAGACATTATACTATTGGAAAAACGTTGAATGTTGTTTCAAGCTTTTTTAGTAAACGATCTAGAACCTTGTCTTTGGATGGAAAAGGCGTGGGGAGGAATAATGTGGATAATCAAAAGTCAATTTTGTTAGAGTCTATCAATAAGAGCAATTGTTCGAGTTCTGGTTTCATTTCTGGGACAGACTCTTCCAAAAGGAGATTTCACAAGGGTTAAAGCATAATTTTATCTTAATGTACGCGATTAGTTTTACGAATGACAGTTGTATTTTGTTACATTTTTTAAAATATTAATAAATTATTATAGCATAATAGTTTAATTTTTTTAAAAATAAAATTAATCTTTATTCTTTATTTAAGCTCGTTTATCACAACCTAATATTATTTTTTTTTAAATTACAAATAATTCATTCAATACCGATTTAACTTGTGTGTAGTTCAATATACCCTCATCACTTAAATCACGTCCAATACCTGATTCTTTGTATCCTCCAAAGGGGACTCCAATTTTCAAGATATTGTAGCAGTTGATCCTACATGTATAAAAATAAATATACAATTAAATTTATTTTAAATTAAAATGATGTAGACTTGTAGTTACCTCAAGAAAATCGTGAATAAAAACATGAAAAATAAATTAATTTATGTTACATATTTTAAAATTTCTGGAATCAGAAAAAGTATATTATTTTCATACAAAAAAAGTCCAAATTCCTCACCCCAAATGATTCTACTTGTATTTTTAAAAATAATCTTACCAAACTGTTCCAGCCTGCAGTCTTTTCGCCACTATATTAAATTTACATTTAACTTTTTTTAACTCGTATTAATTACCTCTAATGGCTCTAGAAATATCACTAGTCTGAACACCTGCTGCTAGTCCATAATTTGTATTATTGGCCCTTTCAATTACTTCGTCCTCGTCCTTGAACTTTAAAATCTGCATAACGGGTCCAAATACTTCTTCGCGACTAATGCGCATATTATCTGTAACTTTATCAAATATCGCAGGTTCTATAAAATATCCATCTTGTCTAACTCCACCTCCAGTACACAGACGAGCTCCTTCCTCATTTCCGCTTTTTATATAGTCCAACACTTTTCCATATTGAACTGAATCTATAAGAGGTCCGTGAGTGGTGTTGACATCAAAAGGATCTCCCAATACTCGAGATTTTGCCTTTTCAATGCTCATTTCTAGAAATTCATCGTGGATGTCTTGGTGTACAAATACACGTTGGCCAGCACAGCAACACTGTCCTTCGTTTAAAAATGTTCCTAGATGACTTGATTCAACAGCGTTTTCCACTAAAATAACGTTATAATTGTAACTAGACTGTAATATACAATTGGCGTCATTAAAAACGATATGTGGAGATTTCCCTCCCAACTCCAGAGACAATGGTCGCATTGACGTTTTACTGACATACCCTTGAATCAATTTTCCGACCTACCATATTTATAAATTGATAATTAATGTATTTTAATTTTATTTACTTCGGTAGAACCTGTGAAGGCCACTTTTTTTACTAGAGGGTGTTTGACCAAATGTTGTCCAGTTTCTCCAAAACCGTTTAGGATATTTACTACTCCTGCAGGGAACCCAGCCTAATTATAATAGTATGTATTTCAACAATAGAATGTGACCATTTTTTCATAAAAAAAGGTTAGTTAGTTGTTAATGATTGTGGTGTAATATTTGGTTATATATAATATATGGTTATCTGTAAAATTATGTTAAGCAAATAATATGCTTCCACTACTCTTTCTCTTATCTCTCCTGCACGTGCATCTCCTCACATTCTTCTATGTATTTTGCTGAGGTCCTGGGTTTGATTCCTAGCCATGGAATTTTTTTCCGTCGGTAATCGTTTCATGTTTCGCTTGTATCCTTATCAATTTCCAAATGAACTGTTAATTTCAAAACTT
>JAUZND010004113.1:0-11877 GCA_034780555.1 Coelogynopora nodosa
AACCCCAAATTCGGAATCCCCGCCCCCGATTTAGTCGGAAACGACCTTGACCTAGTTGAAATCGGCCAATAGGAAAAAAAAATCTGTCAAGGTCAAGGTCACGGGGGGAGTGACTCATCAAAAAAAAATAATAATAATAAAAAATGCGTGGGCGGAGGGAGGGTGATCTAGAGCGCATCCTTCTATACTACTAACCATATTTTAAAATGATAGATACTTATCAATTTGAGATAAAAACCAATTATAAGTTGGTAAGTAACTTTTAAATATAGATATATAATATGCAAAATAAATTTTCCCAAATTCATTACACAGAAAAAGATGATATAGAGCATAAATATATTGATAAATGTTTGTAATATTTCCCAATTTATGTGCCTATTTAAAATAACCAATCAAATGACATCTAAATTTTGTGCCTATTTGAAATAACCAATGAAATGACATCTAAACTTAGTGCCTATTTGAAATAACCAATCAAAAATGACATCTAAATTTAGTGCCTATTTGAAATAACCAATCAAATGACATCTAAATTTAGTGCAACTTCCCCAGAAGACGAACATCTTATTAGCAGCCATACTGCGGATAAAAACACAAAGAATAAACATTTCGATTGAGAAGTGTTATGTTTGAACACATTTTCTAACTTGACGGTAGAAAGAATGCAGGTAAAGGATAAAAAGCGTGCTAATATGAAGATGGTTGATACTATCAAAGTGGTTATTAGGAATTGTCGAGCGGCCTTACTGTAATTGATTTCATCTTCATTTACATCGTTCAAACTTTTATTTTGAAGAAACGCCTGGGTGCCGTATATCTTTGAGCAGGAGGTAAATATCAAAGCAACAGTAGGCAGTATATATCCGGCAGTGAACCATGCCACCGAACAGGCCTTTATTAGTCCGGACAGAGTTTTGGATTCGTAGTTGTAATCCGTACTGCATATTCCTTTTGAATAGTTCACTGTAAAGGGCATGTAGAAAACAACAATTGCACTGTACAAATAAATAAATGTAATGTAATTTAGCTTAAATTTCCCTTGAATAAGTCGATACTTTGATGGATAAACAAGAGAGAAACAACTGTCGATCAATATGAGAACCAAATTGAGAACACTGATCAAGAGTATGAAATAAAACAGCATGGAACTGCTCCAAACACAGAAAATAAATGCTTTGAAAACTTCATTTCTTATTGGCACTATTGAAGGTATTAAAACTGTTATGATAACGACAAAACTGACCATGCAATTCAGCAAACGTTGATGGTGAAGAAGAATCGTTCTTAGACTGGAGCTTACTTTTGTTCTCATCACGTAATGGTAATGTAGGGTAGAAACTTAATTATCATATAGAAGTTATGAGCAGGTTGAAAATATGGCAATTTCATTCTTTAACTTTTATATTATGTGTAAGGCTCTTTGCAGTGCTCTACTGAAACTTCAGATAGAGATTAGAAATGCACAAAACTAAAAAAAAGTAAACTAATTAAACACCGCTAAATTGTCTATAAAGTGTTCTCTTCTGAAGGAGATATATTTCACACACATGTAAAAAGCACACCATAAACGCTAAAAATAATTCACAATATGTAACATTATATATGTTTACAAAAACTAAATAAACGAACTAAAAAAAGTTGACAAGGGCCTGCCTATACTGTGTATTGTGAATGCCAAGAACAAATATTGAACACAAACTTTGTTACATTTTTACATTGAAAAGTAGTACTGTTGAGAAATACTACAAATCGACCACATTGTTTCAGAGTCGTCTCATTATTAATTGTTTTACTTTTACATTTCTTGGTGTCACAATAATCGCAGAAATTCGGATTTTGATTCAATTCAATTAGAATTGGCGTTAAGCTCGGTAAATGTCCTTCACGCTTACAGGCAAAATCAATTTAATGTGCATACATGTGAAATGTGAAAATGAATATAACGCTTAAAGAATATCAATTAATTTTTATTGATAATATCATTACAAGACGTAGTAATGAGTGGTTGGAAGCTTAGAATGTCTGTATAAAAGTGATTTTGAGGCAACTAAAAGTATTTTGCTGGAGCACATTGCGTGTAGCACAATAAAGTATAAACTTCCTGAGTATATATGTTTATGATTTCTCTTAGTTTTAAAGGTAACACCAATGGAGTCTTAACATATTTCTGGAATCGGTTGTATGAAATGACTGTGTATTTTTACTAATTTAGTTGGTGCATAATGATTACTTTAATGTAACACGTTTCGTTATCTAAATATCAAATTCAGCCTCTACCTCACACTACACGGCGTTAAATTAACATAATAATGCAGTCGTTAAAATAAAATTATTATGATTAAGATTTAAAATGTTTCATTAGAGCTTCATTATAAATAAGTAAAATAAGAATGTAAACGATGTATTATTCCAAAATTGTTGGAGTTATATATCGTTTACATTCTTATTAATTACTTAATTCTTATGATTATTAATATTAATTGACTACAGTTATGATTCCGTTTATCACAAGAAATCTAACACAATATCGATACAGATGTTTATAGTTATATGTTATCGATGCCTTCACAAAAACTGTACCTAATAATTAGTCATAGATTTTATAGTAACAATTTCTATTGAAAAACGCGACATTTAACCTTTTAACGACGGCATTAGCCACTAAGAAAAGTGTGCTATGGTACACAATGGTACACTGTGGTATGCTCGCTTTCCTAGTCCTGGATTATTTGCACCTTTGGAATCTTGAAGGGATTGGAAATGTATTTATTAACTGTCCGCATAATATTTATATAATAACTATATAGAGAAGTCTTTATATATGCATAATAACAAAACCACGAAGTACATACCGTAATAAATATTACTGAAATACATATTTATGGTTTATATATGTACATGCGAGAGTTAATCAAGTTTGTTACAATTAAAATAGAAGAAAAAAAAAGTTTTTTGATATGAGTAATTTTTTGTGATTTTAATATAATCTATTTTCAGTAACTTCTATATATTTATTTCTATACAGTAAAAATGGAATCAGAATTAAGATATATTAAAAGAAATCATATAGTATTATAAAAATTAATTATATCCTCTTCCTTATAATTATTAAATGTACAATATTGGTTTGAACAATAACACAATATGGGAAGACAGAGGAAAACCTCGGTGAACGCCATGACCGATGGAGAAGGAGTCCATGTCACCGCATTGAGTGCAAACAGAAGATAGTTGAGAATAGTAAAAAAAACTCATTAGCTTGATGAGGTGTATGGGGGAACCCTTTTCGGCAAGGCATTTCCAAATTTTTCGGTGTATCAAATGTGTTTGCACAGTCGATAAAATAGAGGTAAAGCGGCTGTCGATTTTTAAGACATTTCTCAATCTATAGACGGATATTGGTGATTTGATCACGAATTCCACGACTTTTACGAAACCTACTTGAACGTTGGGTATTTTGCGGTCGAGGTTTTGTTGGAAACGGCTGATAATGGTGTAAAGAAGTCAAAGAGATAGTTCTATTGTTCGCACATTCTCTTACGTCGCCTTTTTTGGGATAATAACAAAAACTGATTGGGACCACTCTTCCAGCCACTTATTACTTTCCCAGATTCGATTGCACGGCATTATAGTTAGATGTCCCTATATTATGACAAATTATAACAAAAATGGATTACATTTTTTTATTTAAATGAAAATGAAACAAACAACATACAGAACATCTACATCTACCGACTCTAAAAGATTGAGCTATAATAAATCGATTAAGTAAATTGCACATTTTATTACGTGCAATTAGATTGTGTAAACTGTTCATAGAAAGTGTATGTTGTTTATCTATACAAAAATTGTGATATAAGAAATATTAAGTTTGGAGAAGCCATTTTTAAATAATTTCAGAATTTTAAAAATGCAATTGATTTTTAAACGAGCTTGACAATTTAGCGAACGTTTGTTAAAACCACCAAAAACAAATGTGGAAGCATCATTTGATGATATGTTATTGGCATTAATTTGAACACAGAGGTTTCAAAAGCTACATTAATATGAGTATGCTGCTGACAAGAATTATCAAACAAAGATTCTCATTAATATAAACAATTTTCTATTGAATATATAACTCAAATTATTATCTGTTAACAGCGAAAAGTACAACATTTTACAGAACTGGCATTAATCAGTGTTTCATAACTGACATTAATGAGTGATACAGAACTGACATTAATGAGTGTTTCATAACTGGCATTAATGAGTGGTACAGAACTGGCATTAATGAGTGGTACAGAAGAATTTGATTTTATATTATTTATTAATTGATACACCAATTTCGATATTGATGTTGATGAATCTTCTGGGCCTTTCCACTAGTCCGTCTGTATGTGATGCTTGTTAGAGTTTGGCACACATTGCCGCCAATTGTTACCATCAGCGTCAACTCTATAGTAATATATTCTGCATGGTACCTGTTGCATAGTTTTCCGTGTTGCTTTTTGTGTTCGAAAGTAGTAGGGCCATGTGGTTTCAAGCAAGTTTAACTTAATTAATCTTGAATTTTGTTATTTCATTAGTATGTTTAATACCTCAGACTGCATATATGTAGATACTGTAGATTAAATGCATACAGCAGACTTTTGTATATCGTTGTATACTTCTACTTGCAAATCTTTGATTATAGGCCTATTTGGTCTATACGTACCGGGCAACATACAATTAACTAACTCATTTAGCAGCTAGCAGCTATCATTTATGTACTTTCATTCAGCTATATGTATGTAGTACGAAATGTTTAGCTATATATGCCAATGTAAAACGTAACAATAAGATCTATTAATAGTTTATTAATCATTAATTAATATCAATTAAAAGTGTCATTACGATGTAAACATTATAGTATTCTGACTTGCACAGTATAGGCTATCACTCATATCTGTGTAATTTCAATTTACTAAATGAATATTTATATTTCTTTTATTCACCAGTTTAACCAAGCGTGATCATAACGATATTGTTTGCTTGATTTCACTTAAGATGCCGTCGTATGTGATCAACTATTGAAAAAAACTGAATAGATGAAATTATTCACTTCTCTAATGTTGGGGCTTACTTATTGCATGCATAGACCTGAGAAAGTGCTGTTTTAGAATCATTACTATTTGTTACTTCAACGATAGCGTACGTAACGATGAATCTTTTCTGGATACCAGTGTTTGTAGGAGCTGCTTTGGTCATCGCCAGTGCAAAGCCAAAAGCTGAAAATGACAATTTTGAGGATACACTTGCGGAGGAATTAAGGAAAATGTCAAAGAAAGGTAAATGTATATTACATTACTATTATAAGATATGCTACTGACTAATATTACTGTATTTGTATAGAATAAATACAGAATTAGAATTTTAAAAATGTATTTTTGAATTTGTATAAAACTAAAAGTTGTATATCTTTTGATGGTGAAGTTTTAAACTAAAGTAGTTTGTTTTAACGCGGGACGATTTGTCAAAGATGACGAGAGAATATTTTTAAAGATAATTATTAACTTTATTATTACCTATATTACTTTTAGATAATTGATTTTGTAGTTATGACTCCTTATACAATAAAAGAAGCGAATATACTGAAAAAGACGTAAAAAATAAATGTTCACAAAATCTTCCCTTAAGATAATGAAATAATTTCACCAATTATATTATCTACTAAACAACAATTCTATGCTCTTGTGTATATTGAGTATTGAAAAATATTCAAAACAATTAATTGATATGTGCTAAGCTTAGCAAAATAGAATAGGAATATTAAATACAATACTTTATCAATATATGAATAAGCTAATTTTCTCCACAATGTAGATATCTGTATTGATCAACGATTGGACTGCAAATTCTTCAAAGAAGATGGGATGTGTGTAGTAAGTTTCGTGGGAAGGATGTGTGCTAAAACGTGCAACATGTGCTCACAATCCTGCTTAGATGTACGATCCGATTGCTCCGCATTTAAAGAAGATGGAATGTGTGGAAATTCCCGCGTTTATAAAATGTGCCCCAAGACATGCAATAAGTGCGTAAAATAAATTTTGAATTGTTTGTGTTATAGTTATAATCTTTTTATTGGTCTAAATGTATCCAAATATTCTACAAAAACAAATACAATAGTTTAACAATGTTTTCTAAATTAATTAGTTTATAATGCTTCATACAATATATAAACTTCTATATAATATGTATTTATATATATATATTTTTAATTTAATTGTATTATTAATACAAACTATATTTTTGTTAGATGTTTACACATGTAAATCACATAAAGCATGTTCAGTGTTGAAATAAATCAAAATTTTATTTATGGTTATTTTTTGTCCCGTATCATCTTCAGATGCGGGAAGGGGTGGCGGTGGTTCTAGTTCTATGATTAAGAGTCCAGTCATGCATATGAGGTTCTCTATAGATCGAAAATTGCGGTAGTTCGTGCATGTTTTAATAACTATATATTTATAAAGTCCCTTTCAGACGAACAGGGCATTTACTTTGCAAGTAAGACTTATTTTAAGAATTTTATTTAATCAAAGTTATTAAATAGCGCATTATTTAAAAAAAAGGCATTCCCTCGGATTCCATATATTAGTCTAAAGGAAGAGAAGTACAGGCGTACTCCTTGGGGCGTTTCGATTTCTGAATAAATGCTTTTTGAATTAGTCTATTGTTGCCCCATTATGGGTTTCTAACGGCATTTTTTTAAAATTTGGATGTTGAATTCTTATTGTTAAACGCTTAGATAATAATGAATAAAAATAAAAATATAAATGATAACAATAATAATATTAATATAATTTGTATTATTGTATGCACTGTAGGCATGTACATCTATTGTATATTTTAAAATTTAATGTTGCGATATAATGAATATATTAAAAAAAAATCTTCACAACGTTGTATTGTGCCAGTTAGCGATGTTAAATCAATCACTTATATTATCTAATCAGAAAGGAACAAAATAGATGAGTTTTAATGAAATCACACATATTCATTAAATAAACAATGACTCGTGTTGTAATTTTTAACTGTTGATTAACAAGAAGGTGAATCAATTTATTTTTGAAAATAATATGTGTTTGATAAAATAAGGATTAGTTTAACATGCATATATCTACACGTCAATGTTTAGTTTGTTAAGTAATAAGATGTTTAGTTATAAATCTTTGTGTAAAAAATTTTTTTTGAAATGTATAATGCTTGTTCTACTGTTTTGTAGGCCTACCATTAGTTCTCACCAAAGTCTCTAATTATTCGCATCATTCTCTCTTTTTTGATTTTCAAATTTCACAAGTTCCCTTAATACTTAAAACGCTATATAACTTCTGAACTTTTTAGAAAGGGCCTCATTTTTAAGGTACTTTAGATTACACATATTGCCGTAGAATATGTTGGAGAATTTAGTGACGTAGTTCATGATTAAGAAATAGGATTAGCAATAATCTTTTCTAGACATTTGCTAGATTTTTTAGTTTAAAAAGGCATTTAAGTATTAATTCTGAAACTTTCATTATTACAATGTACGAATATTACTAACCTGAATACTTTCCGGTAAATTTGATCAAAAATAGGTTAACAACATTTTTTCTCTGTTTACTTTCTAATTCAATATAGTAAGCACATTTTTTCGCTAAGTAAACAGATATCCGAATATGTAATTAGTGAGCAGACAATATATTTAGAATCAAAACGAAAAACTACACCATAATGTATTATAGTTAACAGAGACCATGTTTTAATACATAGGTCCAATACAAAGGAAAGCCAATTAATAGGTTTCCAAAGGCGGTTAGTAATGATAGTTTAGCGGTTAGTAATGATAGTTTAGCGATTATAATGATAGTTTAGCGGTTAGTAATGATAGTTTAGCGATTATAATGATAGTTTAGAGGTTAGTAATGATAGTTTAGCGATTATAATGATAGTTTAGCGGTTAGTAATGATAGTTTAGCGGTTCGTAATGATAATTTAGCGGTTAATAATGATAGTTTAGCGGTTAATGATGATTGTTTTGCGGTTAGTAATGATAGGGCAAGTTTCCTTAAAGTTCTATTATTTGATTACATCATCAGTTATATAGCATTTGATTCAGTGAATATATTATATATTCATTGTTTAAAGAGACCCTTTACAAGTGTTTCACTTAATGCAGCCAGCATATGAATAATTGATGATCCTGTATATAGTTGATTTAACAAACAATTCGATGAAGCGTGATGTCAACCACCATATTCTTTGCTGATTTACTCTATATGTACTGCATATTTTTAATAATTGTCGAAGCAATATACAGCAGCTATACAATGGTTTAATATAACTGATATAGTCTATAATAGTATAGCACACTTAGAATCTGTTTTCGTTTCTTTGATGATGGCACACATATTGATGAGGAATCTGTAATGGATAGCTGTAAACGTTTAAATAAAGAGACATTGTAAATTTTGATAAATTGACAAATTGAATCGAAATATTTTATTTCATTAATCTATGGCCAATTTATATTTTTATAAACCAGTTCTGCCCTGAAATTTCTTACACCTGTGGAACCCTGGGTGTGCGTTTTAATGGACCCCTATATTAAGTTTATCTATTTTTAATATATGAAAGGCTTTAGACGTATTTACTTCTGATTTAATAGCTAACCCAACAGTAAATCACATAAAACATAATGATTCAAACAAATGTTAAGTCTACAAAATGTCTCCTTACATATATGTTCATATAATAGAGAGAAAAAACATTATTATAAATTATAGTAATTTACTAAATTTTTTTGAATTGATTATTTCACCATAAAATATCAATGACTTAGAAATAAACATAAAAAAATAATTTTATATTGAAAATATAATAGCTACATAATATGGAAGCCTTTGAGGGTGGAGGGTATTTCTTTGAACCTTATACATGATCCTTTTGATTGAAAAAGGAAAAATGGTTTTGCATATAACTTGTCTATTATCGAATGTAACTAACAGGTAATAATTTACTAATCCAAATTATAAGTAAACATTGAAAAGAAACAAAAAGAAACAAAAAGAAAAGAACGAAAAGAAACAAAGAGGCTTAATGGACCTTCACTATAAAGTTGTTTGGGTTGGTATGTACTCTATGCGCTATATATGATCAATTATTATATTTCTACATAATATCATAATGTGATGTTTTAAAAGCTAAAAGCAATTTACAGATATTATTAAAATTTTTAATTTTAATAATATCTGTATTTATATTATTGTAGACACATTATATAATGCTATATCTCGCATTTCCATTAATTGTTTAAATATTCAAAACATATTTTTGTATACTTCAAGTTATAAAAATTATATAAATTATCCAACTATATTTAAATGAATATGGAATACTCGCTAAATGAATCCTAAACGTTTACTTGATAAACGACATTCTCTAAAATTATACATATGAATACATATTCTTAAAACTATTCATGATTTTCTACAATTGTTTATATCAATACATGTGTGTGTATATTATCGCCAATATTTATTGTATCGTCATGTTTAATAACGTGTTGTTGGGTAATCTTATATTTTAATTGATCACTGTGATTTTAGGTTTGTGATTTTTTGTCTTATTTCCTCCTATATAATACGCGGTAGTTACTATAGTACAATATTATACTAGGCTACATGTAGATTACCATGCGGTTTATAAGTCGCTGGTTTGGGTAAGGTGTAGTGGTAGTCAAGGTTTAGGTTCGGGCCCGCCTACTCAGAATCTTCCGTTCGCGTTCCTGAATATCAACAGCAGTGCGAGTTGATTGATGTTGGATTGTTATGCATTGGTCTTTAATGCATTAGTCTGTTATGCATTTCGGAGATTTTAATAATTGTCTTCGTTGATGCCTATTGAAGACTGTTTCAAGTGCAACAAAATTCTGATTAAAGCAATTCAACTATTTTGAAACAAGGAGAGAACAAGGATAAACATACGTATAACACATAACAAGTTTGTGGATTAATGTTCAGGTGTGAGTTTTTAATTTTATTAATATATAAATTTGAATAAAAAATATTTTAAAAATGATTAAAACTCTCAAAAGGTACTGATATTTGCTTTAGTATGTGATCAACAGTTTTCTAATACTTATTTTTTCTAATAAAAAATGTATTCATTTAGCCCTCTTTCGCGTGCCATAGTCAATATGATTAATAGATTTTTTAGTTTGTATAATGAGTCATAGGCTACATCGAAAAAAAGTTTATAAATTATAAAAAATAATGATAATTTTTAATATATACAATAATATTTGTATATTAGTTTTAACATTTATCATTATTATTTTACGAAAAACATTTATTTTGTCGATTGAATATCTAAAACATAATATTATTGAAAATGACTATTTTTGTTTTGTTAATTTTATAAATTTGATTACTCCGAAATTATTACCGCTAAAACTTGATTATGATTACATTTTTGAGAAATAAGTTTTTTCCTGAATAAAATAAAGATAAAATATTGATTTTATCAATATCGATTTGCTACACATTACAAAAACGTTAAATATATGCTTAATAAATTTAGATTACCTTATATCTATAATAAAAACGATTTAGTTATATAATTATATTGGATTTTATATTCAGGCAACCTGTCTCTTCTGAAGATCCTGAAGTTCTTTTATGCCTCATTTAAAGGTTCTCTAATAGTTTGTGAAGAAGATCTCGGATGGTGTTCTTGGTTTTAGATCCTACCCCAGAGGTTGATGTGGTTTATATATATATATACAATTGGTTTATATCAGCCACCTGGAAATCGGGAAGGATATCGACGTTATATTACGCCAAAAGTTCAAAATATATTAAAATAACTTTGACATTTTTTTTGTACACTGTGTAAACCTTATCAAAGGCCAAATATGTTGGTAATGTGGATCTGCGTGCACTTCAAATTTTGTAGTTCCTACTGTCATCCGATTCAATTATAAAATGTATCAACTTTATAATCTTACTATTCAATGTAATGCTTAACTCTAAAGCCTTAGATAGAACTCATACTGTGGGTTCATTTTGCAATTAATAAACATTAAATCAAAAAAATAGATTAAAGTTTAACCTTGAAGTCAATCAAACAGGTAGGCTAGTATACCTAGTTGTGATTGTAACGAAAATCATGTTTGTCAGCATCAGTCAAATACAAATTTAATTCAAGTGACAGTCTACCAATGTATAGGCAAAATATTCAACGACGTTTATCTTTGATAATGTTTGCATAGCCGAGACTAAAGGTTTGCTACTTTTATTTGGAGAGATTTCATTTATTTTAAATATTAAAATACAAAAACCTTTCCACTGTATATTTAATTTTTACTACATTCTTACTGTTTGTCTACCCTTTTCTTTCATATCTATCCAATTAGTTTCTTCTCTTCATTTATATTCTCTCGTTCAATGTGTTTATAATATATTAGGCTATGGAATTCAGAACAATTGTCCAATTATGTTAAATCACTTTTAAGTTTAGGGGACTCCTATGCTTTTGCGTGTATTTCTATTATGCAATAATCCAGAATGTCAGAATTTTTTAAATCACATTGTTAAATACGAACATGCGCCCCAGTGGTTTTATCTGTTTTTAATGTCACGTGTCCTGACAATGGTGAAGCACACGCCATGCCTGAGGAAAGTATTATAGACCAAATTAAATAGATACAGCATCGAATAGACCACATTAAATAGACACAGCATCGAATAGACCACATTAAATAGACACAGCATCGAGTAGACCACATTAAATAGAGACAACATCGAATAGACCACATTAAACAGACATAACATCGAATAGACCACATTAAATAGACACAACATCGAATAGACC